>RJWJ010002040.1:92500-110449 GCA_004363605.1 Indri indri | reverse complement strand
ATAGTTATAAGACATATAGTATCTGGTTATTTGTACTGTGTAACTGAAACCTGCCATACTAATTGTTTCTTTTAGAAATACAGATAATTGTAATCCAGTGATTGCCTTTGTTCCAAGAAATGGATTTTAATTACATTTGTAAAATGTAATTAATAATAATTATATTATTATAACTGCACAATATTAATTACAATTACATTATAATAAAGAACTCTAATTCCATTTGGAAAAAAATAGAAGTGATTTTGAAGCTCAAGGCATTCTTTCAAATTCTAAGTGTTTTTTTAAAAAACTATTGCTATTCTTTTTAGAATAGGCATTTTCTCTTTTTACCCATTTGACCTCATGATACCCTGAGTATATTGTATTTTTGACTCAACATTCAGCCTGAGCAGATAAAAAAAAGTCAAATCAGTTGGAAAACGAGTATGAATAAATTATTTTTGCTTGATTGTTAAAAGGTGGGAAAGGGTTATTGTTAAAAATTATTGAATTGATGTATTTGATTGAATTGACCAGTTACAATAGGGCAGAAGGCAGAAAATGTTTTGGTCTCCAAGTACTGTAAAGAGAAGTCAATTTATTTGACAATGGAATCTAAGTTCTTAAGGATACTATCTCAGTCGATCAGTTTGATTTAGGGTTGTGTTTGAGGTTTTCCCCAGATTCATAACTTGGGATCTTACACATCAAGATTAAAATTTTGGGAAATGAGTTTTTCTAAAAAAATCTTTATAACACATGTATGCTAATTTTCATCCAATCTCTATCTGGATTGTTTAATTAGTTCTGGGTCATTCTTACTTTTAAAACTGTTTCACAAAATATCTAAATATCAGATTACCATTTTCTGGGTATGGTAATAGCTTCTTTATAGTTATCTGACTGTAAATTCTAATTATTGGAAATATTTTTACAACTCCAGAATGGAATAGGGTAATACTGAGTAAGAGGAGGAAAAAGGACTTTGCCTTTATTCTGGTCAATTCCTGTCTTGGAGTTTTAAAGATATTTCCGCATAGCACAAAAACCAAATGTGTATGCTAAATATCTCAGGTCATAGAGCAGTATTCCACAAATCACTATTATATGCCCCAAAGGAACTCCTAAACTAACGAACAAATAACTTAGGAAAAAGTGAAAGAATTAATAAGATTTTAACTTCTGATTCAGTAGTGATTTGGGTTTTTAACTAGTGCTATAGTTGATCATGAGGCACCAAGTTCCTTGACTGCCTCAGTTACTTTGATCAGTAACTGATCAAAGTGTTAAAGCTGTCAGGATAAATTAGAATAAATAAAGATGTAATAAAAGAGAGAAACATGATATCAAAAACATACTCTAGTGGAAAAAAGTGTTCTAGGTATATATAAAGATTCTGAATTTGAGAGAAGAATAACCAAATGTTGAGGCCACCAGAGTTTGTTTTTATTAAATAAGTGGATTTATGACTAGCTAGGTATCATCTCAGATTCCTATGGGATAAGGATATTTTAGAATTTTGAGATATGTTTTGGCTGGAGACCAGTTTTTCTTAACTGTGTTACAGGTAGTTATGTGATCTGAATTTGAACATATTTCATATATTCTTTTGACTTTAGCATTATTGGTATATAGCTTCTTTGTTTGGATAAGAAATGATAACTAAACCAGTACTGGGATATGAAGATGCTAATTAAAACACAGTACATGTACAAGGAAATGATCTGGCTGTGATTACTTGGGCTCCATCAGTTGCCAATGTTGTTGGCTAATTTAACTGGCTAGGCAGATGCTCTCTTTATCCACTCTGTCCCCATGGGAAAATTTTCTGATGTTAAACATCAGGTACAGTTAATTCTTATAATCAGGTAAATGAGTAAAGTGTTTAATATTTGGCCAAAGAGGAACAAGTCATTAGGCTTCTCTACTACATCCTTTAGGTTGGACTGGCTACATAATTTGGAAGGCTTGGTGTAAAATCAAAATGCAAGGCTCCCTGTTCAAAAATGTTAATGATTTTGATACAGGAAGAGCAGAATACTAAGCCAAGTACAGTGCCCTTCTGAGTGTGGGGTCTCTTTGCCGTTGCATAGGTTGCACATCCATGAAGCAAGCCCTACCTCCTAGTGTTTGAGAGTCATGAATATAGAAAAATATTGGAATTTAAGATAGACGGATCAGTTACTATGTAAGAAAAAAGTGATATAGGTGAAAGTGATGCATCCAAGAACCAGTTAGGAAAGTTGTGATAATTATGTGATTAAAACACCTACTCTGATGGCTAGTGACATGTTACATGTATTTACTGTGTAAGGGGAATGTTGGGTGCCTTAATAGATAGAGCTAATTGAAATGATCCTGAGTAGTACGTAGCATGCACCCTGACTAGTTTCTACAACTAATTTAGAATTCAGCAGAATAATTTGAAGTCTTTTACTACTTAATTAAACTTCTGTAATGCCTGTTTTACCAAGATGAATAAAATACATAAATTGTATGAGGTGACATCTAATGCACACAAAAAAGAGAAATGTAAAAATCAGAACAGTGGGTACATTAAACTGATTCTTAATAATTGAAACCAATTTAATCATTTGAGATTATTTTATTCTAGCTGACGTAATACTGTAGCAGTTATATTCTAATTATAACCTGTTTCATTTTACTCTGCCTTTCTAGTTAATTATTACAGTCAATTTGTAAAATGACATGGTTCCACATTTGCATAGGTCACTATTAAATAAATGAATAGCTGAAATTACTCTAGCATTGAAGTGTCAACTTTGGTAGAAGTCAAGAGGACTTCAAATGTTCTTCTAACACCCCTTAATGTGTTAATGACCACTATTAAACTGCAATTAAAAGGCCAGGAAAAATGCATGAAACAGTTAATAGAAAAATAGCACAGACACAATTAAAACGATTCTGGATTTTTTTTTTTTTTGACTGATAGAAAATAAAGTGATATGCTGTAAAAAGTAGAGTGTGAATCTATTTCCAACTCAAAGCTGAGTTGACAGTTTAATGATAACAAATCATAGGCTGCCTTTTTTGGGAGCATTGAACGTCAGCTTAAAATTAACATCAGTAGTAAACAAGACAATGTGGTGATTTTACCTTGTATTTAAATTACTACTTATTATGGTACTAAATAATAGCTTTAAATAACTTGGTGTCCAGATTACTGATATACAGTGTATCTGTGTAAGAAAAAGAGAGACAGTACTGAAAGATATGTTTAAGTTTTTGTCATCCTAAATAAAGGATAAACGTATGTCTTCGTGGTGCAGTCTTGTTAGAGTTGCCTGTGAAACCTTTTGCTGAATCTGTCGTACGCTGAAATCTTAACACTGTTATTAGAGCACTTCACTCACTAAAGCAATGAGTTAGGATGAGCAGCACAGACTTTATTTCCAAGTATAGGGGATTTTGTTTAACTAGGAATATACTAGGAAAAAAAATTCAATGAAAATTATACATAAATATTCAACTTGCAACAAGCATTTCAAAAGCAGAAGAGATGAGACACTTTTGCAAAGGACATTTTTACAAAGACTATTGTAGACAAAGTTTTCACCAATTTATCTAGATTTCTTCTTCTTGCCCCAGATTCCTCACAATGTGAAAGTCACCTAGAAATTTCTTATCAGGTTCTATTTACCGAGCATAAGACATGGATGCACCAAATGTTTGTGTTAAAGTATGCTTTAGTACATTGACCCACAGGCATGGTGGCTAACTATAGTTGTAAATACAAATGAAGAAAGAAGCTGGGCACCACCACCATTACCAGAGTAACTTAAGTACAAATCCATACCCACATCTTTTTTCTATCATTATATTAATATTTCAAATATAACTAGATTTTGCCTTGAATTATCTCTCTTGCCTTAGTTATACACTTAAATTCTTATATAAAGCTAGTTATAATTTGAGCAGACATATATTCATGATAAATTCATAGTTAGGCTGAGCGCAGTGGCTCAGGCTGTAATCCTAGCACTCTGGGAGGCTGCGTTGGGAAGATTGCTTGAAGTCAGCAGTTCAGGACCAGCCTGAACAAGAGCAAGACCCACCCCTATCTCTACAGAAAAACAGAAAAATTAGCTGGTGTGGTGGTATGCACATGTAGTCCCAGATACTCAGGAGGCTGAGGCAGGAGGATTGCTTGAGCCCAGGAGTTTGAGGTTGCAGTGAGCTGTGATGACACCGTTGCACAATAACCAGGGTGACAGAGTGAGATTCTGTCTCAAAATAAAAAAAATAAAAATAAAAATAAAAATAAACAATTCATGGTTAATACTGGATACTTGATAATGGCAGCCATTGGTGGAACATAGCATTAGTGGTATGCTCTAATAGTGCATAATATTTATATAGTTTTTATATGGACTATATCAAAAAACTCACTTGACCCATGTCTAAAATGTAATCAGCAGGGAAAATTGCATTAAGTACACAATATCATAGAAATGCTTTATAGTAGTCTAAGAGAGAAATCAAGTGTCTATCTTATTATCACAGCTAAAGTTTGGAAATTCTCTGAAGCACCAGTGTCAGGTCCCATATTGGGGAACACAGTCAATATGCCATTTTGTAGATTCCTTCTATGTCTGCTGATCAGAAGTGGTTAGAAGAACATTTATTGACAGCCTGACACTCAGTATTTGAATTAAACATTTGGGAGTGAGTATTTCAAAAGTGGTACAAACCCCTCTTTAAGAGGTCATGTGAAAATGGATTTGGGGTAATTGTCACCCAACAAATACCCAACAGGTATTTTTAAAAGAATTTTTTTTAAAATTTACATTGCTATTGAAATATCCACCACATAAATTCTGTTGTCTCTAATGTTTTAAAAAATATTTTATTGGCAACTCCTTTCATAAAAATTCATTTTCTTACATTACAAGCCACCCTTAATGGTAAGACATTTTTTCTTAAAATATTTGTCCAAAAAATATATGAAAGAAAAAAAAAACATGTAGTAGTTACTTCTATGATTACAATCTGGCATATTTAAATCAATGGAACAAAAGTGCCAAATAGAATGTCACTTTCTTCATGTACATAAAATGGCAATTGAAATAAGCTTACACTATTTTCTCTGGCTCAATCTCAGAAGCTTTTTTTAAAAGCTGTTTAACCAATTCAATGAATGGCCTTTAGTCCCATGTGTCACATTTCACATCCATAAAGTGGAGAGAGAAGCAACTGTTATTTATATGCCTTTTGGGGGGTTAAGGTTATACTAGATCATAACAAAGAAAGGAGACGAAGAAGGTAGTGGTCACATTACTGGTTCTTTATGTGTTCCTTATAGAAGAGGTAGCAGAGGAAAGGTGAAATGATGCCTTTATCATGCTTAGTACTTGAAAGAATGGTAACACATGTGGGAAAAGTATTAATTAATTAAAGCCATTTACAAATACAGCTAAAAATCTAGATGAACAGGAAGAGTTCTAATTAATTTTGGTCTTCTTCAGGGTAAAGTATGATTAGGTGAACTTGATATAATGCCATCCACAGCACCATTATTTGGGGTATACAAAATTGTTGTAGTTAAAATGAGATTTTTGTTTGGCTTTAAAAATGGTTTTATAAAAGTGTTGGGGGAAAAGGAAAAGCATTTCATCAGGAGTCTCTAATCTAGAAGGAAAGGAATTCCTCTGTGTGAAGTGGGGAAGGTGAGGAGGGAAATGTGTGGAATAGAAGGCAGGGACTTGCTCCAATCTCTGTGCTCTGTGCTCCTGGTAGAAAACCAGGTTATGGGCCGGGCGTGGTGGCTCACGCCTGTAATCCTAGCACTCTGGGAGGCTGAGGCGGGTGGATTGCTCAAGGTCAGGAGTTCGAGACCAGCCTGAGCAAGAGCAAGACCCCGTCTCTACTAAAAATGCAAAGAAATTATCTGGACAACTAAAAATACATATATAGAAAAAATTAGCCAAGCATGGTGGTGCATGCCTGTAGTCCCAGCTACTCAGGAGGCTGAGGCAGGAGGATTGCTTGAGCCCAGGAGTTTGAGGTTGCTGTGAGCTAGGATGACCCCACGGCATTCTAGCTTGGGCAACAGAGCAACACTCTGTCTCAAAAAAAAAAAAAAAAAAAAAAAAAGAAAAGAAAACCAGGTTATGGTCTGATTATAAATATAGACAATAATATCAGGACCTTTTCTTTTGGTATCAATTGGCATAGTCAGAACCTCATCAGATAAGTAGGATCAAGTTTGATGAATTAAAGGTGGAACAAAAGCAGAAAAGAGGCAACCAGATGAACACACAGGAAATAAGAATCTGGATGATAAGCTAAGTCAGAAAAGCCAGAGGTGCACGTCATCAGAGTTGATCATTTATATTACAGAGACTGGCAGGAGTACTTAATTATTTAACCCCCCCCACCCCACTGACCAGAGTCTTTTATATCTGACCATGACTTGCAAAAGAGAAAAACCCTGTTTATTTTCTTTCAACACTGCTCCCTCCACCCAAACACATGTGGTTTCTTTTATCCTTGAAAGAATCTAGACTTTGTACCAACAGCAGGACCAAGGCAAGATATCGGGGCCTGGATTAAAGGTTTGCAAGGGAATGTGAAAGAGATTCAGTTTCATCCACTTACTATTATGGAACACACTTTGCTTGAGAAAGATCAGAAGCAGGGGAAGAAGTATCTAGTCTATTGCTAAGTGGCCAGAAACTGTATCCTCGATAAACCCACTCAAAGAAAGAAGTACATAGGTATTGGGGGTGGGGGAAACCTTGATAAGATTTCATAATTGGGCAATTAATTTCCACAGTAAGATGCTTTCCTAGAGAATTGTCGCTCAATAGTTTCTTCTCCTGGCAGAAAGCAGTCCTAATCAGGGTATGAGACATCTACTACAAAGCCAACTCCTGCTACTGATTTTTAAGGTGCATTCATGAAGGATTTGGTTCAAAAAGTGTGAAGGGTGAGGCCTCTAAATTGGAGATATTTTTAGCTAAATATTTTATATTCTTTAATATAATTTCTTATATATTGCCATAATAATTTTTAGGGACATATTCACTTTTTCAATCATTTACCAAATGACATATAAATCTTACCTAATATAAAGTGCATGGTAAACACAAGGATAGATGTTAGGATCGATCAAACAAGAGGCTTTTTTCACTTAAGCAACTGATAGGTGTCACCTAGATTCTGATACTAGAAATTATGTGTACAAAAAAACCCCCACACCGATAGAAAAAATAGCACAACAAATGTGTTTTTAAAGTTCAGAGAAAGAAAACATTACTTCCAGTTGGTCAAAATCCAAGATTTCAAGAAGTTGACTCTTAATGGAAAGGCTGGTTTGGACACATGAAAGTTGAGAGAACGCAAGGTACTGGGCATGGTGGAGACAAAGGCAGAGGGCTGACAGTTCAATCTTGCTGGAGTCATAAGGACACATACCCTACTTCACTGGTGTGTTAGGTCAGAAAAATAGAGCGGAGCTAGATTATGGAACATGTATTTAAAATGAACTTTATTTGGCAGATTTCAAGGGAACGGTTGAAGGTCTGAGTACTGTGCCAGAGTGATGTAACTCAAGCTGCACATGGCTGGGGGTAGGAAGGATGCATCTTGTGGAGGTGTTGAGTGGATTGTTGTGAGAAAACACTGGAAAGAAAGAGAAAGAAAAGAAAGAGAAGGTGTTTGCATATTAGGTGTTTTCACATACATACAAAGCCATACAAAGCATGCATTTGGAAATTGAATATGTTATTAGTTTATACATTTTAGGTGAGCATTTTTTGTCATTCTCCTTTGAAGATGCAAAGATTGGAATACTCTAGCTGGCTAGCTTAGAAATGCAACCTCAGCATCTCCAAGTTCTTTTTTTTATACACTCCCTCAATATACTGGGGATTGGTTCCAGGACTTCCAAGTGTACCAAAACCCAGACATACTCAAGTCCCATAGCCGGCCCTGCCGAACCTTGGTATACGAAAATCAGCCCTTGGTATACGCAGGTTTCACATCCCATGAATACTATATTTTTGATCCCTGTTTGGTTGAACAACATCCACACATAAGTGGACCCGCACAGTTCAAAACCATGTTGTTCAAGGGTCAACTGTATAAACTTTAGCTGGTCTTCCAAAGGTAAAGTCAATTGCTTTTTCTGTGAATGACTTAACTGATTTTAGCAATTGCTTTCAAAATATTTCATCATATTCAACATATCTCATTATTCTAAAATATTGATATATCATAATAATTGTGGTTATTAAACCAATTCAGTTATTGTGTCACAAATATTTTTTGAAAGATTTTGTTTTAATTTCAGGGAATTGCAGTAATGAGTATGGAGGTTTTTGGTTTTTTTTTTTTCCCTTCGGAAATTGGAATCCAGTGACTTTTGAAAATGTTTGGAGAAATATAGGAGATAATTAAAATATGCTTGGAACAAGGGAATAAAAAGAAACAATATGGAAGGTTGAATAGGTCAGAGGAATGACATTTAGAAAGATACAGAGAGGGTTATGTCAAGAGAAAGGAAAGGAAGAGAGAAAATGTCCTAGCATGCTTCTCGAAACCCCTATAACATAGCACTATTTTCTAGGTTTTCTAGGCTATTTTCTAGGTTGAAGAAGAAAAAGAGGCAAACAATTTAATTAAACTAATTTAAAATACTTTTAATTTGAGGCCACTTGAACAAATAACTTGGGAGAATAGAGAAAAAGAGAACATAGGAAGAGTCATAAGGAAAGATATAGAAAAGAGACTGAAAAAGAAACAAAAATGTATTAACAATGGAGAAGGGAGGAGATTACAGAAAAAGAAACAAAAGGAAAAATATTGAAGGGCGCATACATGGCAAAAAGTCAAGAGTATGTCCAAATACTTGGGCTGTATAACTCTGGACAGGTTTGACTTGAAATAGTGCCACCCTAATTAACTTACATACTTTTAAACATCATAAAATTATCCTTTTAAAATGCACTTAGAGTAAAATTTGAAAGTCTATAAAGCTCTGATTTTTAAATTTTTTAAAATGCAAATTTTAATCAATTTTCTTTCTATAATAAGTTATTTTATTATTCATTTAGAACTATTCTCTTTGCTTAATTTTTGGAGGGAATATTTTAAATCAGCAATTGCTTTGAATATATTAGAATGAATTAGTTGCTCACATTTTTAAAAAGGTAACTAGATTCTAAACAAAAAAGTTAATTGTAAAGTTGAGAAAATGTAGATCTATTTAAAGCTGAGATGACAGTTGTTGGGCATTGTGATGTATCATCTTGACATGAACTGAATGAGGTAGATTAGTGACTGACACTAGCAATGTCAGAATTTACATTCCAGCACACACAAACTCCACGGAAATATACTATTAGCACCCACAGTAAGCAGTGATGAGTAATGAGATAAAAATTGACAATGTCAATAGTCATAAGCCCTCACAGTCAAGAATAACGAACTACATGTGTGTACGTATAGGTGTGTATTCATAGATATATGCATAATAAAACAGAAAGCTCACGATATTTATTAAAATTAAATTTTGTGTGGCAATAAATGTTCTGTGAATACACAGGTGATAAAAATTATCAAATAATTTTGGTGTAGATCAAATGTAGACTATGTTTGCTGCACAGGACAATGACAAAGATGGTTTTATAATAATTCTTTAGAGATAGGGCTGATCTGAAATACATGCTTTTTCCTTTACATGAAAAAGACCAAATATATCCTATTTTTATTTTTTAACTTTTTCTCTTTAATTTTTACTGTGCTAATTAAGTTAATCTTTTGCACACTTGATCTGGAAATGCCCTGAGTATTAGATAAAAAGTGCTTTTCTTTTTCTTGTAACTATCTCATATATTAGAATTTTTTGTGTAATTTAGAAAGGATAACATATCTTCCTTGGAATTTTCTTTGAAAATTAGAACTCCATGAGAGAAAAAATGTGTTGTGTCTCTCTTAGAACTGTATAGTTAGTAATTGTTAAGCATGCAAAAAAAAATCTCCTGAGTGATTTTAGTCCATGTTTAACAGTGCTTTGAAAATCATTATTATTAGAGTAAAATTTAACATATTGTTGTGAGTATATCTGCAGACTCTCTTTGATTTGCAAATTTTGTTTTTCAGATGATAGTCAATTTTTTTTCATTTTATTCTTTTTTTTTCTTTAGAAAACAATATGAAAAAAAATATTGTTGGCCCTTCTTTCTAGTTGCCAAGGCATCGGAGGTTGACAAAGGAATTTCACTCAGTTCTGTGGATAAGTACCCCTGCAACCAGCAAGCTCAGAAACCTGATGTACAGCCAGAAAGAAAGCAGAAAGTATGGAGGGAGACACGGCTCAAGTTCTACTTATCTGACACATAGGATGACAATTGGCAAGGGCTGGCCTCTGCAGTGGCAGTGAGGGGCACGTCCCCTCACTCTAACCACCAGTAACGGTTAGTGGATCAAAATGAAAGGTGATGAGGAAAGATCCTGTCCAGGAAAACCAAAATGGTATTCAGCTTTTGGCAGCTAAGTAAAGTAGATTACTGACTCCTTAAATAAAAAAGGATTGTCGCAAATTCTTTCTACTTCCTTTTTATGATACGGTAGTGGGATTTCTAGGCTGTCAGAGAAAACACATACAATTCATAATGAAGTAACTTCAAACCAATCATGCAAACACTCTGGTTCATCTTTTCCATCATTTGTTCTTAGAATAAGATTAAATAAATAATTATTTTAAAATGAATTAGCCTTTCACCATATTTGAAGTTATTTCTTTAGCTTTATTGCTATATTTCAGATATTACAGATATAAAATTCGTACATTTATACTTCAATTACATATTCTATTTATTATATACTTACAATATAAAAATCTCAGAGTTTATATAAAAATGTTAATTGTGTGAACAAAACTACAATTTCTTGCATTTATTTCGTTTCTGACAGATACATGTATTATGTAATATTATATGTCTATGCATATCATTTCTCATCTGTATACATTTGCTTTGTAGATTTAACTTTCAGTTAAATCTTTCAGTAAACCCATATTCTGGTTCAGTTCTGTTGCAAGGGACTAGATATATCTGTTTTTTACCAAAGCAGCAACTTCATCTGAAAACTATATAAAGTAACCTGCACAAAGTTAAATATGCTAACAGAGGGAGATTAAAAATCAATGAGTCATTCTTAAATGACTTAAGAAATGAGTCATTCTTAAAACCTGAAAAAGGAAAGGAAGGAACATGAATATATAGATGTATGATATTTCATAATTGAGAAAAGCATTATTTAGCATATGAAAAGTGAGGTATATTTTCTACTTACTTAGATGCTTTTGAATAGCTCTTTTTATTTCTTAAGAAAATATTCCCAGAATAATTTTTTACTTTTCATTTTAAACCCTATCTTATAAAATATCTAATTCTGACATCACTCTCCATGTTGGATCAATTATCCAGTCTGAATAAACTTTAATTGAGCCATTTAAAATATGTGCAGCTGTTGTGAATGAAATAGGCAGATAGTTTATCTCATTAGTATTAATTTAAGTATTCGTGGTTTTGCACATTTTCATGTGCACAGTGTATTTTTTATAGTAATTGTTCAGTCATATATTTACAAGAATGAACAAACAATATAGATTTTGGAAAACACTTATCAGATGCCAGGATTTGTTTTCTAAATGTATCAAAACTATTGCAAGTGCCCTTGTTCCTGTACAACTTTTCAGTGAGCTTAGCAATAAATAACGATAACCTGAATTATTTTTAATTAATTTAATTTTGTAATGACTTATATTATTAACGTGACATCTTTTAGGCATTTTTATTTGAGCCTGAATTATTTCAAATATGTTTACTCTAATACACATGGAATTCCTTAGTATCTATCAAATCCAGTTTTTGTACTTGCTTTTCTGTGTTCTCAAAGTGAAAACAGAAAGAGAGAAGGAAGATAAACTTATTTCAAGTATTTTTTTTAAAAATTCCTGACAGGTATATTTTCATTGTGCAAGATGTTGTTGTTCTGGTTTGTTTGATTTTGGTTTTTCTCTGATACCAGATTGTTAGGTGTATAATTCTTATTGTTAGAAAGGAAAATGTTTCCGCTTCCAATAATACTTCTCCTTTGTGAATACTCTTAAATATTAAAAGTGTATGCTTTCATCAATGACTGTAGCCGGTACATAAATGGTAGCTCTTGTTATTTTCATTTGTCAATGATTCTAAAGAAAGAAGTTTGAAAAGATTAGATGTAGAAATACAAAACATAGAACCAAACTCCAATCGTATATGTTTATATTCCTTTTATTGTTATACATCTAAGTAATCGATTGCTCACAAATTGTAGTTTGGCCTTATCTTTTCCTTATTTCAATTAAGATAAATCATTGACTATGAATGCTAGCATTCCTGAGTTTAGGAAATGGAAATGGTCTTGCTCTTAAAGCACATTTGGTTTTAAAGAGGAATTCTGATGTGTGAAGACACTCAGATGAATACATACAAGTGTGTGCCATAAATTAAAGTGTAACTGTGTACGTGTTTGTGTGCGTGTGTGTGTAGATTTGTAGTAAAAGGACTTCGAGATATTTTTGTCCTGATGACTTCAGCCATGGCAGCATTTCCCCAGTTTTCATACCCGCACCCACTGACAACACTAGTATGGCAAGCTCCATTATTTCTGATTCCCTCCAATCTTCTTTCTTCAATTTCCAGTCAGCGGTAAGATATGTGTGTACGTATTTGTGTCCATGTGTATTTATTTTTGTGTGAAATATGCATACCTTTAATATGGGTGCATTTGTGTGTACCATTTACATCACATTAAGTGAAAAATAAAACTGTTAGGGAAAATATTTTTAAAATAATGTATATCAGTAAGATTAAAAGAAATACATTTGAGAACATATCTAACATGTGCTTAAAACGGTCTAACAAGTCAAGTATTCAGATCTTTTAAGAAAAAATACATTTGTTTCAAACACATTCAGCAGACACTGTTCTTTGATCTGACAGCATTTTATGAGCTTTGTTTCTGTGCTTTATATTTCTATATCTAATCTTTTCCAACTTTCTTCTTTAGAGTCATTGACAAATGAAAATAGTAAGAGTTACCATTTATGTGCCAAGCACTATGTTAAGTATTTTCCATGCATTATTGTGTTTAATCTCAAACCACAAAACTGCGAGTTAGATTTTATTATCCCCATCCTACAGGATGGTTAAGAAATCATCCAGGGTCACATAGCTACCAAGAAGCAAATGCAGATTTCAAATCAAAGCTTATACTCTAAGCATCATATTAACAATATGCAGCACATGCTAGAAACAACTGAAAGTCACCCTCCAGGATTTATAATAGAAGCGTTTTTTGCTCTGATGGAAAAACAAGACAAAAATTAAAGAAAATGAGAACATCATTCTTTATTTGATGGGGCACAAATAGATATAGCTCTATTTCCCTCCTAAGAATCAACCAGCTATTATCCAGAAAATTAGAACTTCCAATTTGTTTCCAAAAATCTAATCACTTTGTAAGGCATAATTTCTTAGACTTAAAAAATTTATGGTAATATAAATTCCATATTCCATATTACATACATACATATAAATGAATATATGAATAAACATTATCAAGATAGATTTCTAATGACCTCAGAATTGAGGATTAGATAAAACATTTTAGAATGAAAATACATAGTATCATGCTGAAATGAATAATTTATTTAGGAATATATTCAGTAGACTCTATCCTTTATTTTAAAATACTAGATCAGATTTTCCTTCCCATTTTATGACAAGGCATCTCCTAAATAAGCAGAATTCCTATTTATATTAAAGTGAATACTAAATGGGAAAATATGTAAAAAATATAGTCCAATAAATGTATTAAAAAGTTCAATTATTTTATAGATTGAAATTATATAATTAACAAAAAAGACAAATCACAACCTATTCAAGGTGTTTGAAAAATAGTAAACACTGTGGAAAAATAATTAAATTACATTAAAAATTTCCTGTACTTACTCTGTTAAGGCACTGTACTAGTGCTTAATACTGCATTGAAACTTAATATTAACACACATAAGTAAAATATTTTTAAAATTATATTTAAACTTAAGTTTAGTATAGTCTTCAAAAGGCATATTTTTAAATTTTCCAAAAGCTTAATAAAATTAGACATTCATATTTGCTATGCAATAATATTCTTAAAACTGTTAAATTTTACTTTACTTCAGATAACTCGATTACAACTCTTTGAAAGTAAATAACAAATGGTTGTATTTAGAATAGCAGAATTAAAATTGTAAAACATTTTTCTCAAAGGAATTGTCACTAAACATATCACATGGCATTCAGTGGACAATCTGCTCAACACAATCCTGCTTTGTGATAAAACGTATTATCATAGGGGCTAGTTGCAAACACACCTTTTCTCTATGTGGCCTACACTAATTAGTTTGGTCAAATTACAGAGACAAAACACTCTGTATCATTTACTATACATATAAATCTTGCTTACTTTTTAGCCAGATATTCACTGTAGACACACAAACATACTATACTGAGGAAAATAACATTTCATCTTATGTTAAAAATATTTTGCTTTCTTAATAGCCATGTATTTCAATGTTAATATTAATAGTGTTTTTATCCTTTTAAAAAATTCTGTAGGTTTTTGCAAAACAGTTTTTGGGAAAATTTATTTGAGAAAATATTTTAAAATTTTGCCATTAAGCAAGTTCATTACCATTATTCTCTTTTATGTAGGAGGCCACAGACACATTGAGCATTGGGAGTGGGGCTGCCTTTCAACAGTTTCAACTTGTGGTGCAGACATTAATATTCAAAGTTATCAATTTCCCTCCATACTCTCCTTTCCTTTTCCTCAAAAACAATAGATTACTTAAAGTCAAGAAAAAAAAACCAATTTTTAAAATGTTCTCATAACTTTTTCAGAATTCCGCAAGGTACACAGTTATTACATAATGCTTACCCTGCTCAATTTTAGAGGTGTTTAAAATAATTTGATCATACATATAGAAGTGTGAAAGGAGAGATTTTAATTTTTTTCTAAAATATGGGTAAGATATCTTGATGAAAGCAACATTCCCCTGATTTCAACTATCAGAGTAACAAGCTGTGTTCCATATTAATGTGTTTTTATTGGTTAAGAAATTTAAAGGTGATCCACAATGATTAGTATTAATGTATATGGCCAATAAAAGAGCACCACTTTGTTGTAGGTGATTTGTGCTATTTTGCATCACTTTCAGAGAGTGCATTTACCAAGTGACAGATGAACTTGGCTAATCATAAGAAAGGATATAGATTCCAGTGACAATAAGAAATAAAATGAATAATCTTACTTTGGATTGTCAGATGGATAAACTTACTTGTAGGAGATATAACTTTAATAATATCTGTAATTTTTCTTGCTTAAAAAGATACTGGCCATTACAAAGAATAAAACAATTATGTTTTCTTTGTGTTTGACCCATTCGTCCATAAACTTTTTATTTTAATTGTATATATTATGTGTAAATATGCATCTTTGCTACCACTCCTTCCTTACCTATAGTCACACAATAATATCTACCATGATTAAGCACCTGCTATGTCTTTGTTTAATCCCCCCAGCAACTCTGCAACTCTACAGGACAAATATTTTCATTCCCATTTTACAAATGCAGAAAGCAAAGTTTCAAGGCTGTGTGTACGTTCTCACAGGGGCAAATAGTAGCAGAGACAGGCTTGAGTCCAGATCTGTGTGGCTCACTCCACGGACCAAAGTAGTACCCTCCAGTCCTATGGCACCCTCCCTTCTACCTGCACTCAGGCTCTCACTTAGTCTTATTAACAAGAAGGTAGATTTTAAAGTACTGTCTGTATGTCTAGGCATTAGCACAATGCCTGGAACTTTACAGGCAGTTAATAAATAAATGTTAACTCATTATTATAAGCACTCACAAGAATATGAGTTAGCGTCTCTCTAGTTCCATACTAACACTAGCTGCAAAGCTAATTAAACTAACTCGTGCTAATATATGAATGACTGTTAAACATCCTTCTTACCCCCTGCCTTTTTATTAACCTATCTGAAAAATTTCCAGAAGGATTTATTTAAAATAGAACTTGGTAACCCAATGATTATCTGATTAATAGCACATAGCACGTAAGATAGCAAAAGGAAACAAATAATTCAAGGAAATATTGGTTAAAATTGTTTGAGATGAATGACAGTAAAATACATAGGTGAAATAGTACTATAAAAAATCACAAAGCCTATCTTTCTTTAATTAAACAATTTAAATGTAAACCTATGTATAGGCATGAAATGATTGAAATATACATATAATAATTCCCCCTTATATGGATTCAGATAGAACACAAATTAAATCACATGCTTAAAACATATGTAGCCAAATCTGTTGTAGTGCTGATAACTACAAGACAGGTGTTAGTCTAATCCTCAAAATCAGTAGTAAAAGATTATTCCACTGAATCTATTTTAAAATGTATTTCATTGCTTACATTTCATGGCATCAGTTTTGTATAAAGATGATATAATCATTTCTTATCATTAAAATGTACCATAAATGATTAATGTTCCACAGATTGTAAATCACATCCACTTTTATCAGAAATAATATTACTAAATTTAAAATAGAGTATGATCGTTCCTGGTTTTGTGTATGAGAGAATTTGTCATGTAGCTTTGGACTTCCAGATGAAGGTATCATTCTGAAAGTCATCACTGGAGGATTAGATAATTAATTGTACCCAAAACCTGTGTCTTCACTTTCTTGATAACAAACACATGTTTTGCTTATTTTAATGGATTCCATACACTTGTAAACTAAGCTGCTTCAATTGGACATTGGGTGTGATCAGATTAAACTCATAAAAATATTTTCCAATAAGCATTTTTTTATAGTACTGGAATTCAGAGTTCAACTTTGTATCTCCATAGCACCATATTTGCTTTTGAGGGTTTTCTTCAATTTTGTCTTTACTCACTATAAAATTTCACATAGAAACATACAGGAAAGTTAAGAAAATATTTTGTGGGTTTAAAAACAAGGCAATACCATGAGTATTTTGTGAACATAAAATTCTGAATCACAAGTGACATCTATGATGAAATATTTTTTCCAAACAATCAGCCATAATACATACTTGGAGCAAACAGTTTAAGTTTATATTACTGTCCTAGTATATTATAAACAAGGCAGAACAACTCATAACAGTCCACAGTGTTTTCATTAATGTTGAATTATATGAGTAAGATGCTTAGGAGAAAAAAGCTCAATAAAGTCTTAATAGTAAGAACTGCTGATAAATTTTGTCAAGTATTGAGTATACTCGATGACAGACACAGATATGGACAGATATATGAATGGATGTATGGATGGATAGATGGATGGATCAATTGATCAGTAGTTATACAAACAGAAGGAGGAGGGAGGCATCATTTAGTATGGTTTGGAAACTTTAAGTTGGACAGTGGATTTATATTACTTAAGTTAGAGCTGTAAAAATATGATAGGCAACTTTAAAGGTGCTCATGTTTTTAAGATATTTAAAATTTGGAGCAAAGATGGTGGTTGTAACTTGCAAACTATGGCTTTGAATAGGCATTGCTCTTGAATGATACTGAGAAAATCTCCTATTTCACATATTTTTCAACTGGACATTTCTTAGCCATTTATCAATATCTAACTGTGGTTTTATAATTTTTAAGACCTTTAGTTAGTTTATGTTATGGGGGCCTAATAATTACTATATTTCCTCTGCATAGAGCCCAAATTAGGTGTGGAAAACCAGCAGAATTAGGCCAATCAACCCCATAAGATACAGTGGCCATCAGGATCTTTTCATGAGAGAAAAAAATCCATGAGGGAGGAGGTGGCTGGAAGAAAGGACAGGAGAAGATAGAAGGAGGGGCACGGGTAAGTGTGTGTTTATT
>RJWJ010002040.1:0-82500 GCA_004363605.1 Indri indri | reverse complement strand
GAGGAGCATTTTAATTTATAAGGCAGAATATAGCTTGGAGGGAGAAGACAGAGCTCTCATCCTCATTCAAGCAAAACAGCAAATACATACCAGGTTATGGGTGGCCATTGCCAGGGAGACAAAACCGAGGTCCACAACTATGACTGTTTCAGGCCAGACAATTAGAATAGCCCATGAGGGGAGCAGAAGGAAGATAGACCAAGACATTGAGCCAAATGGATGGTATTAAAGGGGACCACTTAGTGCTCCACTAAAGTAGACAGAGAACTGTGGCTTCCTGAAACTTCTTTGAACAAATAATGGTCAAAATGAATAAAAGCTTCTACATTAAGAAAAAATAATGAAAAAAAAAACCTTCAACAATTTAATGAAGGTTTGAAAATAGGTTCAATCCACATGTCAAAGTAGCTAGCTCTCCAGAGTCCAACATTTAAGAACTCCACTTTAATCTCCAAATAAGAAGAATATTCACTTAATCCTCAACTGTTTTATAGAAAAACTGTATTCAAATTACTATATTACATATAGATAGAAGGCCATTTAAATTTGGATTAGGTAGAATCCTATCCTAGAGAGAGCTTGCATCAAGCAGCTAAGCTAAGATGGGCAGCTAGGCAGGAATATTACACTATTACCAGAAAGAGTTAAGTTTGAAGGGTATAAATCAAAGATTCACGGGAGTTCAGGGGAGTGAGAGAAAAATTAAATACATATTCTTAGTGGGTGACCACAGAAGCTTTTATTATATTCTAGGTAGGCTTTCCTTGGGTTTAATTGGCTCGGAGGATAGTCTTGGTGGAAAGAATAAGCAACATGTTTGAGAAAAGTTTGAAGTCTAGTTTGGTCAGTAGGTCATGACTTGTAGGTCAGGTGCATGACCCTGAAAATGAGTGCCCCTTTAAACTTTGTGCCCCTACCAATCACTTGTCTCACTTTAGTCCTGGCTCTTCTGGCAAAAGCAGTGTGTTGGTACAGAGGAGATAAGGTTTCATACCATCAGCCGTGCACTTTACATACATTATTTCATTTTGTCCTCATAACAACTCTATGAAATAAAAGAGGAAATTCAGTTTCATCGACTTTAAAGTAAGCGGTCTCTTTCCAAAGCTCATACACTTTTCTATATTAAAATAAGTGGTCCATCTGGTTTAAAACTCATCTCTTTCATATGAAAAGTTTTGCCAACCTCCCAAATACAAACCTAATACCTGTAGCATTGTTGAGTTGCTCTGGTGGAAATAGAAGTGGACACCGGAGCCCAACCATACCAGCTTAAGTCCCTTGCCCTATTCTCTACCCACTTCTCACCCTGTCTCCTCACTTACCACCCTACCCATGCCCACTGAAGAAGTACTTGAACAAGCAATTTTGAAAAACTCCGCATCCTTTCATTAATTTATTTAACAAGATTTGAGCATCTAGCATTTGCTAGGAAATGTGCTATGTGGTGATGACAGAATGTGGTGATAGAGTGGGAGACATGGCTCATGCTCTGTGGTGCTTATAGCGTAACTACAAAGATCAGGTCAGGGCATGGTGAAAAATGGAGCCAGAAAGGAACTCTGGGGCCAGAATATGAGAGAATTTAAATACTAAGCTAGTACAGTTTATTTAATATTTTGGAAGTTTTTTTCTTTGTTTTTAGTTTGTTATTATTTTTATTTAGAAAGAAATGGGCTCAAGGTGCCCCTTAGGTATATTAATGTAGGACTGTAATATATAGGATGGATTATGGCAGAGGGGGGTGAAATTAAGTACTGGTATAATTAGGAAACTATGATAACATTCTGAGTGAAATATGTCTAAAGTCAGGTAGGAATAAAAAGGATGGAAAACAAGGGTGAATCTAAATCATGATTGAGGAGGTGATTTTTTTTTAGTGACAATTTAATTGGTAGTGACTGATTAGATGTTGAGTTCAAAGGAAGAGGTGAATGCTACATCAAAGATAGAATTATGGAAATAGAAAAGACAGAGGGATAAAAGGGGTGGACTTTTTATTATATTTTATTATATTTGTGTTATGTTTTTTCTTATAAACACACCTACTTCGCCTGACATAAGATATGAACTTCAATTCTGGCAACTCTTAGGCATTCATCAATACGATCAAGGCATCAATTGTCAGAGCAGGCCATTAATGCAGCCAACATCAAATTATCCAGTACTCACTATGTTCCGGCCATTCTGCTTTGCTTTGACTGCCTTGTCCTCAAGGAGCTCACAGTCCATTGGTGAAGAGAAGCAGCTAGCAAAGCATTCTAATACAATGTGGAAAGTCGATAACAGAGAGTGGAATAAAGTGTCTTGGCTACAATAAGAAATACTAACCGTGCCTAAGGGAGCCTGGAAGGACTTCACTGAGGAAATAACATATGCACTAATCCTTACTGTTGAAAAATAGTCAACCAGGCAGATAATTTCTTTAAAAAAAAAAAACAAGGTGAATTTAAACCATGGTTGAGAAGATGATTTTTTAAATTTCATTAAAAAAAAAAAAGATTTTGTGCTTTGAGAGAGAAGCACCAAAATTATGGAAGTGCAAAAGAGAAGCATGTCTGGATACTGATGACAAGTAGTATTGTGTTGCTCAAGTATAATATATATGGTGTAGAATCATGGACAGAAGGCTGCTAAGTTTAGTTGGGGCCAGACAATAGTGGGCTTTGTGTGCTGGACTGAGGAGACTTTTTCTTATAATTCCTCTAAAAACTAGAGAGTTAAATGAAGATTTTTAGGTAAGGATGTGATGGTTAGATTTTTACATTAAAAAAATATATCTGGTCACATTATGGAGCATGGATTGAATGGAATAATAACTATAAGCAGAGAAATCAGTAAGAACTATTATGTAGTTAAGTCAAGAGAGGATGGCATTATGCATTAATCTGAATAAATGTCAACAGTCCAGTTTCAATCCATGTAAACCAAGACTCATAGTAAGTTTACCTTTCAAAGGAAGAGTATATAGAGTAAGGAAATAAAAAGTCTGAACACCGATGCTTGGTTATTTAAAGAACCATTTTGAGAAAAAAAAGGAATCTGAAAACAATAATGTCACAGTGACCAAGGAAAAAGATATCCTTAAGAAGGAGAAAGCAGTAAATAATTTAAAGACTGAGGAAGATCAAGTCAAGTTAGAACTAAAAATATTCATTGAATTTCTCAAGAATGAGGTTTTGTTTTGTTTTTTTTTTTTTTAGTAATTATTTTCCATAGCAATTTTTGAGGTGTGGTCAAAAGGAAACCAGACTGCAGAAGATCTAATAATCAATGGGAAGTAAAGATTAGAAACTTAAAGCAGAGACCACCCATTCAAGGTGTTTTGAAGACATGGATAGCAGAACGATAGTGATTGACTAAGGGGCATCTGGACCTAAGGGAAGCAAATTCTTAAGATGAAAGAGATGTGGAAATGTGTTTAAGATAAAATGAAAGAAGATGGAAGGGGGTGCTTAAAAAAGAGAAAACATAATTCATTTTTAAAAATTCTGGAAGAGATGGAGATTCTCTGCATCTGTAGGCAAAGAATCAAAAGCAAAGGTAAAGGTTTGTTTTGTATTAGAGGAGTGTCCCTAAGACAATAAAAAGGAGACAGGGTAAGTGTGTTGCACATAGACGATACTCATAATTGGATCTTGAATGAATACTAGAAAATTTGAGGGTAGTGGAGAATTGAAAGCTTTGTTCTCCATTTTTTTCTGTAATGCTCATATGTTCAAGATAATATATTCAAAAAAACAATAGAAGCACACTAACAAACTTATAAACAGTGGTAAATATTTGAGGTAGTCCCTAAAGGGAATTAGAAATCTAGGTGTTTTTAAAGAAATAAAGGGATTCCTGAAGACGCAGATGAAATTGGAAGCCTTATATTTTATCTGGGCTTATCTACATTGGGCCTGTGATTTGCTCCACCATCCTCAGCAGCCGAAGTACAGTAGTACAGAAGGTAGATGAGTCCATATCACTGCAGTTAAGAGTGCTTTTTAAGAATTTAGTAAGGGTGTAGATGAGATGACAGTTGAAGCAATTGACAACAGAGAGGGAAATTAAATTAGAAGAATGTCTGTAAACTGGGAGAATAAAGAGGAGTTGAAGGCTTGGGAATCATGAGGTTAAACAAAAGATGTTGGGATAATGCAATGAGCGGAGAGCAATATCGTAATAAAATACTGTGAACAATGTAGGTTTAGAAGTTTAAGAATTTGATGGTAGAAGAATTATGGAAGTATGAGACTACCGATTGGCATTTGTTCGTTCACCTGTGTGACACTTGTTGGAATACAACCTCCATTATTAATATTTTCCCCACCAACTTTATAACTTTATCACATGCTGTGAATAGTGAAGGAGAGTATGGGATTCTCCAGACTTTTGATATTGTCCAGATTCTTTCCAGTCATACGTGATACCCAGCAGAATCCAGAGTATTTATTCCCAGGACTGGATGTAAGTATTACTTACATTTAACTTGATAGGGGGAAAGATTCTTTACCAGAATTTAAACTCTGTGTCTTCTTCCAAGTAGCTTTTGTGTACTTGCTATCTACAACTTTTTCATTTCACCTTATCTGAAATCTCTTTATGTCTTCCACTTTCTGTTTTAGTACTAAGCTACATCTCTTGCCAGATAAGGTAAAGAAGGGAAGGGTGGAAAAGCATACAAAAAACACAAAATAATAAAACCAGTACATTTGTGTTACAAGAGAAGTGCAGTTGAGAGTGGGACTGTGTGCAAATATACTTAAATTAAGTCGGTGGTAAAAAAGAAAAAAATCTGATCTTGAAGTCGGTTACTTTGCTTCTCTTCTTAGTTTTGCCAGTATGCCTTGTCTGACTTTTGGTGGATTACCAAACCTGCTGGGATCTCAGTTTCTTTATTCTTAGAAGCAGTGGTTTTACTAGCTTATCTTTAAGCTGCCTGTCTATTCAGAAATTCTGCAGCAGGTTATAAGTTTGTTTTAAGAAAATCAGTCACAGTTGATTTTACGTCAGTTTCCATAAATCTTGCCAGGTCCCTTTTAACAACTATCACTCATATTACTTAATTTCTTCTTGAAGTTTGTTATTTTTTTAATTTTGTATTTTGAAGTCATATTATTAGCAGTATAAATATTTGTAATTGCTGTATCTTCCTGGTGAATTGAAATTTTTACCATTATTTATTGCTAGCAATGTCCTTTCCCTTAAAGTCTACTTTGTGGGATAATAATATAGGATGCTAACTTTTTTTGTTTCGTATAGTATTGTTTTGTTTACTATAGATGTAGTTGTATCATTTGATTTGTTCTGATGTCTTTGTCTTTTAATCTTGAAATCTAGTCTTTTTATGTTTATTATAGAATTGATAAATTTGACATTGTTTCTGCACTTTATGTTTGCTCTCTTTTTCTATATGCCATTTTTCTCTTTTCTTGCTTTTATTTTGAATTGATACAGAGTATTTTTTTTTTTCTGTTTCCTTGCTTGTCTCCTTCCCTCCTCCCCAGTTTTACATATTTTCAATCTATTAGTTTGGAAATTACACACTCTACCTCTACTCTTTTAGTGGCTGTCCCCAAAATACTAGCATGCATTTTTAACTTTCCATGTCCATAATGAAGGAATCCCTATTCTCCCTTCCCAAACAATGTGAGGACCTTAGAATTTTTTATCTTCAAATATATTTTTCTTTCATATTTTAATTCTAACATTCGCTATCCACACATTATATATTCTATTGTTTTATGCCATCAAGTTTTGTTTAGATTAACCTTATGTTTGCCATTTTCTCTGATTACTATTTTCTATCACTCTTAGTCCTTCCTTTTAATAATTTTGACTCCTTTTTTCTTTTTTTTACACTGATTTTCAGTGTATAATTAATGATTTTAACTTTTTCATGAAGCTAGCTCATCTTCTAGAAGTTCCTTAGAAAGAACTATTCATAGTAAGCTCTCTCAATTTTTTTTTAATCTAAAAAAGTATTTACTCTTATTCTTGCAAGGAATTTTACAATTTTATGCTGGAAGTTATATTTTCTCAGAATGTCAAAGATATTAGTCCAAAGCTCTCTGGCTTACATTATTGCTACTGCAAAGTCAGATATCAGTCTAACTACTGTTCCTTTGTGATCCATCTTTATTCTCAGTCAGCTTTTCTGCTTTCTTTATAATACGTCATGGTAAGATGCCTTTTGGTTTATTCTTATTTGATTTGGTTGGGCTTCAAATATGGTAATTTTCTAGCTGTTAATTACGTTATTGAACATTGCCTTTCTCCTATTCATTTTATTCTCTATTTATGAAACTCAAATTATGTACCTTAGACTTCTATGGGTTATGTCTTTTAGCATGTCTTTTGTATTTCTCACTTTTTGTGCTGATTTCTGAACAGTTTCTTTAGTTCTGCCTTCCATTTCACTAATTCTCTCTTCACTTGTGACTGATCTACTGTTTAATTGTTCCAACAAGTTTCTAATTTCTGTTTTTACATTTTTACTTCTATGATTTTCTTTTGCAGCAATGCCTTGATAGTTGTAATAATGTCTTGCCCTTGACTAACACTTCTGTTTCTCTTTCATTTCTTTAAGTACTTACTAACTTTTTATTTTATGTATGATAGTTCCAGTATCTGCAGACTTTGCTGGTCTGATATTACTATCAAGGTTCTGCTGAAGATAACTATAGTGGCTTGTTTCTGCATGTAGTTTAGGACTTTTTCCTTACTCTGAGTTCGTATTCCTTGGAAGTTTATGCATGAGAACATTCGATGTGTCTGAGATTTTTACTTATTCCAGATGCCTCAGGGTACCTACAACTTAAAACCACATTTAATTAAATTATGAGCTTGAATTTTTGGATGATACAAAGATAATGTAAATTAGAAATCCATGCCCATGTTTTGGGATTATCAATTCTCAGTATATATACTTACCAATCCTTTGAGGCCTAAATGTATCTATCTCTATTTCTACCTATCTCTATTTCTCTATCTATCTGTCTATTTATCTATAAAAAATTTTATTTTTAAGATCGCCCATTGATTGTGTCTTAGAATTATAGCCTTATAGAGAGATTTACAGTGTGATTTCTTATCTTCCAGAGACCCAAGTCTTTGCTTTCAGTTCTCCTCCCATGGATCATTCAAACCAAAGCTTTATGCCCCTGGGGATTAGTAAATACTCCACAAGCAGCCACAGGCTTTAGTACCAGCTTACTCTTTGGATTTTTAGTTTCTCATTATATTTGGCCTCTAAGAATTTTGTTTTCTCTCTTGAAAGCCAGGATGGTTTGATGACTCATATCATTATCTCTTTACCCTTAAAATCTGGTTATTTTTGCTCTTGTAAAAAATGAAATTTTACAAATATGTTAGTTGCCTCCATCACGTAAATTAGGAGCCAGCAAACTATGGCCTGGTGGTCAAATACAACACACTGCTTATTTTTATAAATACATTTTTGTGGAACTGCAACCATGGTCATTTATTGATATATTTCTATCTCTGCTATTATGCTACCACAGCAGAGCTGAATAGTTGCTACAGAGACCATATGACCCACAGAGTTGAAAATATTTACTGTTTGCCTTAGACAGAAGAAGTTTTTTAAACCCTTGATCTAAGTCATCCACAACTTGTTTAGCTTATAATATGTTGAATTTAATGAAGTACCAAAGTATTATTTGGCCTGGACATTCACTTATTTAATGTATGCATGTGTTGAATATAGGTTTTTAATATTACTGTAGCATAACAGAAATTGTTTGATGATATGAGCTATATATCTAAAAGGTTTTAGTAGCAGATCCATCATAGAAATATACTTAATAAATGCCTTTGATGATGATGATGGTGGTGGTGGTGATAGGGATGATGATATCTTGAATTCCCATAATTTTCTAATCCATGACAGATATAAGAACAGATATCATTTTAGAGAGTTAAATGTACTTGTCAAGTCATTTTGGAATGTGGTAAATCACCTTAATTGGGTACGTTTTGCCTCCAGGAATCTTAACTGCTTATGTTCTCTGACATTCTTACTGATAAAACTCATTGCCGTAGATTAAAGCTGTGAATGTTACTCACTTTCTAACATTATGGCTTTTATTACAGGGGAATATCTGTACTATTTGTGTAATATCCCACGTCCTTCCACAAAAAAAGAAATACACATTTGCATAGAAGCAATACAATATTGTAGTGATAGCTCTTCACTACTTATTTTTAGAGTGAATATAGCCCAATTTTTCTGGTCCACATGAGAAAGCAGATAACGTTATATATTTTTTCTTTTCAAAAAATTGTGAGTTTTTTTTTTTAAATGGTCCTGTGCAGACTGCAAAAGTGAAAGAAATGGCTGAATGAAAAAATACCATCATAAAGGAGAAAGTAAAATACGTTAGAAAACTTTAGTCCTGGGATTGGGAGCACAGTACTTGGTGAGAAAAACCAAAAGGAGTGAATGAATGAATTGTCTTTGCTAGATAGAAGAAAGTGCCAAGTGAAATGAATACAGAATACTTATAAAATGTCCCTGATGGAAGAAGGATAGCATACTAGACATAAGGGACAGTTGGCATTTGCTGAAACACATGAGTGACATGCCCTAGAGAATGAAGGGAAGTTCTGAACTTAATGGCAGCTAGTGTAGAGAGTATGGACAGCAGGTTTTCTACAGAGCAATGTTGTCCGTGGCTAGTAGTGATCTGTAAAATGTAAGTGAACAGTTTTGACAGAGCAGCATGTGAAAAGGAATAAACTAACTAGAATATCTGGCTGCGACACAACTAAGAGGAAGCTGTATGGGTACAAAATTGAGCTGTAATCTGTTTCGAAACCAGGCAGTAACTCTGAGAAAGGAAAAGAAGAAATATATTCTGAGACCGAAATGAGTAGGATACCATTTAAATTCAATACATTTAACTGATATTTGTATGATAATCATTTATATTAGGAAAAAAGTGCCATGTATATGTACTTCAAAACATCATGTAGTATACAGAAAATACATACAATTTTATCTGTCAGTGTAAAAATAAAATTTAAAATAATAAAGCATTAATAACAACTAAAAAAAGTGTAAAATACTAATGAAAAAGTTATAAACAGTTATAATGTGAAAAATTTTATGATTTGCTTATTTCACTGTTTACTTTTCTTCTCTTGGTGTGACTGTCTTCAGTAGAGCAATTACCAAATGAGCATCATATGCAGAATGTATCTGAAGGACTTAGTGGGGAGAGAGAAATGCAGTGGAGGTGATTATGATTACCAAGAACAAGATTCTGGTTTAAATAAAACTTATAAGCTCAAAGCACAGACCACCGTAGATGAGTATATGTGTTAAGTTCCAACATAAATAGATTTCTCAATGTTAATAGAAATATATCAGAAATATGCAAATGTTAAGTGCTACATCAAGGTCAATAGGTCCAAGAATATCTGTTTTAAAGTGTCATTTTAAAGCAAAAGAAAGTAAAGTCTCTTTGAGGGTTCTTAATAATAGCCCTAGGATTTGGTTTCATGGAAAAGAAACATGGGATATTTCCTAAAGGATCATCATTTTAGGAATCTCATTTCCGACTCAAACTCACCTATGTTTATTGACCATCAGACTTTGGTACAAGGCTTAATTGTTTTAAACTTAGGCACAGGGCCTATCTTTAGGCTGTTCCTAAAGTGTAACTGAATGGTTGAAATATAATATCCTGGTTAGATCTGTTTGTAATTTAACATTTTTACAATAGATCTTATTATAGAGGCTATTGTTTTCATAAATCCCATAAAACAATGAATAAATATTTGCAAGGAGGGCTTAATAGATGACATCAAAATGACTCAACACAGTATTTATAAAAAGTACGACAAGCTGCATATGAAAAGGGCTCTCAGAAGTGCTGACAATACTACCAAAGCAGATTACCTTAAAAGGAAACACATATGGTTCCGTTTTGTGCCTTTTTGCTCAACTAAATATGTTTAGAGGCACAAGCTTGCAACCTGCTGAGTAGATCCTTTTTTATTCATATGTGGATTCTAGAACTAAAGAGGACAACTGAAATTCTTATTCAGTTACCTTTTGATAAGTCAAGATGTAAAACATGAGCAAATACTTGGATTTCCCTATTCTTCGTACAGGTTCAGACCCCAAAATTAGTTTATTTCTCTTCAATTAATTATCTTTTGAGCATCCCTGTTTCCCCAATATCTGTGACCGTTGGACCTCTGAAACTCAATATAGTTTTGTTTGACCGTAGTCCGTCTCTACATTGGGAAGAGCATTTTAGGTGGAGACAAAAGCAATGATAGCCAATTATTCCTTCGCTCTCTCTCTCTGTAATTTCCGCCATCAGCATCCTCTACTCTTTTTTTTTTTTTTTTTTAATTTTTTTTTTGAGACAGAGTCTCACTGTGTTGCCCGGGCTAGAGTGCCGTGGCATCAGCCTAGCTCACAGCAACCTCAAACTCCTGGGCTCAGGTAATCCTCGTGCCTCAGCCTCCCGAGTAGCTGGGACTACAGGCATGCGCCACCATGCCCGGCTAATTTTTTCTATATATGTTTAGTTGTCTGATTAATTTCTTTCTATTTTTAGTAGAGACGGGGTCTCGCTCTTGCTCAGGCTGGTCTCGAACTCCTGAGCTCAAGCAATCCGCCCGCCTCGGCCTCCCAGAGTGCTAGGATTACAGGCGTGAGCCACTGCGCCCGGCCAGCATCCTCTACTCTTTTCTGTTATAAAACAAATAACCAAACCCAACTTCTCACTCCATTACTCTCCTATCTCTCTTTTCTTATTTACAGTCAAACTTTTCTCTGTTACTTCCCTGCCCAAACTCTCCTTAAAATACTCCAATCTTCCTTTCCCAAAAAACTGTTTTGAGAAATAACTGGGTTAGTCATCAATGAATTTCATGTTGTTAATTTTTTGTCCTCTCAATTTCTTGATATCTCAGTTTTACTCAAAACTGTTCATTTTTCCCTACTTTTTGATACACTTTCTTTGCTTTTGTGACATCACAACTTCTTTTGTTTGTTCATGTATACCCCTGTAGCGTCTCCTTCACCTCATCCTACCTCTGTTCAGGCTCTAAAGTTTGGGGTTCTCAGAGCTCTGCCCTAGACTCTTAGGTACTCACTTTGAATTCTTTTCAAAGACATACTGATCCACTACTGTAGCTTAAATCATCATCGATGGAAATAAAATTTATATTGTCTCTAGCCTATGCTTCTCCACTGAGCTGCAGATACAGTTTTCTGCCTATTTGATATTTCCTCCTCTATGTTTCAAAAGATAGGTCAAATGGGTCTAAAAGTAACCCACACATCACGGGCCACCTCCCCATTCCAATGTACAGCCTCACTCTCCTTTCAGCGCAAGCCTGAAACATATGAGCAAATTTGGACTCCTCCTGTCCAAAGATCCTGCAAGGTTTGTCAACTTTACCTCCTTCATGTCCCTAGAATCTATTCATTTCTCTCCAGCTTCACTACTAATACCCAATGCAGGTATTTCACTCATTCTAGCTCGAAAATATCTTTTGAATTCTGCTTTCCTTTCTGAACTTCTACCATCTCTTGTCATTAACTTGAACTACTGGAACAAGCACTTAATAAGACTCATTGTCACCAATTTTTCTATGATTCAGACAATAATCTGCAATACTATCAGAGTTATTTTCCTCAATTTTTTAATTTTTAGAAAGATAAGAAATGTAAATTATTGGCTAGTTCTAATGTTTGTCTGATTCGCATTGCTGATTAGAAAAATTTAAATTCCTCATCTTAGCTGTGACCTTCACAATTTATTTCCAACCTCTGTCCAGTCTCACCAACAATATTCACCAACTTTATCAACTACAATTGCAAGCCAATAAGGAAGTTTCTTATGACCTATCTTTGGGCTTGCCTATTCCTGCTGTGAGTCTTCAAGTTTGATGATTTCTCTGCCTTGCACACTCCTCCTCATTCTTCCACACACAGATCAAATTTTACGTGATGCTCACTGACTGTATCAGGTAGAATTTTTTGTTAGTCTTCTGTGCTTTTCTGCCTCTTGATTCATATATTTGTTTTAGTATGTACCAAGCTGTAGTTTCAACTGTTTTTATATATCTTCTGCTAATGAGACTATAAGCTTCATGATGACAAGAGTCATTTTAGACACCTTGAAATGCTTATCACCCAGCACAGTGTCTGGCACCTAATAGGTGCTCAACAAAATTTCTAAACTGCAGTACTAGAATATTTATAAAATCATCAGACATAAATAAAGATATAAGAGCATATTAAAGTAGGAATACTAAAATATCTATATTTTAGCTCAGGCTAAATAAAAATCAAGATCAGATGATAGGAAAATACCAAGACCAATACCATGGAGGAAAAGCAAATTTGGTTAGGGACCAACCAGCTTTAGACACTGAGTTAGTACAAATATAATGATTTTAAACCTAATATAAAGACTGAATACCTCTTATCCAAAATGCTTGGTACCAGAAGTATTTTGAAATTTGGATTTTTTTTCAGGTTTTGAAATATTTGCATATACATAATGTGATATCTTGGGGATGGGACCCAAATCTAAGCATGAAATTTATTTACTGTTCATATACACCTTATACACATAGCCTAACGGTAATTTTATACAATATTTTAAATAATTTTATGCTTGAAACAAAGTTTTAATGGCATTTTGACTGCAACTCATCACATGACATCAGGTGAGGAATTTTTCTCTTGTGGTGGGTATCATGTTGGTGCTCAAAAAGTTTCCAATTTTGCAGCATTCATTTTGAATCTTGGACTTTCAGATTAGGGTTGCTCAGCCTGCATTGGGAATTTCTCAGTGGGCAAATTTCAAGTCAAAGCCAAAAAAATAAATAAATAAATAAATAATGAGGAAGGAAAAGAGGAAGGTTAGAATATGTGCATGTTTGTTAAGGCACATTCCAGTGGACAAAATTTTGAGGTGGCTACTTTTGAAAGTCCAGCTCTCTACCCTCCTGACCATTTCACCTGGTTCCATGTGACTTTAGTCAAATGCTTTAACTGTTTTGGATCTCTGAGGACCAGACTACAGAATCTTCAATATCCTTTCATTTAAAAATAAAAATCTGCCACAGGTCTCAAACATTTCCTCTAAAGCTCCAGCACTTCTTTCAGGCATTTTGAGCTGCCTGTATTTTCAGGCATTTGAATTGGTATTTCTATTAATGCTCCATATTCTTTCTCACACCTTTGCCTCTTTTTTTGCACACACTTTCCCTCCTGCCTGAAATACTTTTCCCTCTTCTCTTTCTTATGCTTACAGGGTCAAGTTAGCTTTCTATACCCTTAGAAACTTTAGAAACTTTTTTAGATGCCCCCTTTATGTATGAGCAGAGTACTTGGTATTCCTTCATCTCATAGCACTTACTACATTATCATGCAATTGCCTATTTACTTATCTATATCCATTCCTGGATTATAAATTGAATGATAAGTACTATATGTCTTAATTCTAGTTATGTCACCAATGCCTATCTCTGTCCCTGCCACATAGTTGGAGCTCAATAAATGTGTGTTGAGTGATTACCTAGGCTCCTTCACAGAAAACATTTGTCCACAATACTGGGCTTTGTTAGGGACCTATAATTTCTTCCTGCTTCTGCTATCAAGTACAAGGTCAGGTGCAGAGCAGGAAGAGGGCAGAATGTAATCCCATTCTGTTCTCTACATACAATTATTGGGAACATTCTCATGCAAAATAAGACATCTTGGTCGTGGCCTTTTGCCTACTTTGATCATGCAGAACTTACTGACCCTGCCCTTCTTTTCTTCGACTTCACAAGTCCCAGATTTTGATCTGCCAAGATCATTGATATCACTAGTTTCCTGGTCCCTGCTTTGATTTTGTGTTTGCTGACTTGTCAGCTTGTTGCCAAGAACTGGGTCTACATTATTGGTTGCTGCCTTGACCTGGGATCCTCTGGACCCTTAGCTAATTCCTGATTCACAGCAATCGTAGGAACCTTTTTATGCAGCTTCATGGTCTCAGACTGAGGCCTCAGGGCATCTTCCTGTTGGCTCCAGTCTCTTACTTGGTTGATTTATATCCTCTTGAAAACGTGTCTCAAGGAACTGGTATTTATATATAATTAAGAAAGTCATGTGGCTATTGAAGATTGAAGGATGGCTTAAAATAAACATCTAATGTAAATAGTATTAATAAGATGTTTAATTATCTTCCATTAACTCTTAAAAATGGAACAAGAATAAATATTTTTCTCTACATTAGAACTTATAAAATAACATTTATTGTAAGATTAATATGGGTGTTGCAAAGGAAAGTATTACTATTTTGACAGTAAATATTTGATCACTAAGTTAGGATTAGTAGTAGATAAGGCATGCTGTTTGAATTGGGTTGGTGTATGTGATATATACATGGAGGCATGTGTCCTGCGGTGCATCCTATGGTGGGACAGATGGGAATTAAAGATCTGATATTTTTGCCTCTGATGGTTTTTACCCAAGTTTGTGAGTCCAAGTTAAAGTTGTAAAAAGGCCTGTAAACTGGCAAAGCAACAGCAAAATGCATCTGGGGCCAACCATAACCATGGTAACTAAGAAGATGTCATTTAAGATTGGAACAGAGAATTAAGGGAAGGGCCTCACAACCAACTTCTAAGGTAAAGGAATATTAATGCCCAGTGAAAGAATCCCATAAGCAGAGGAATGGGACACTGTGCAGTCTGTGTATTAATGAGGGGCTCGGTGGGGGTGTTGGGGTTCGGGGTAGGTAATCTTGTCTGTTCTCGGTTCTTGTTATGCTCTTGGCGGAAGAATGACCAGACACACAAAGACAAGGCAAGTGTGAAATGAAGTTTATTGAGAAAGGATAAGATGGATTTACAGTGCAAGAGCAAGATTTAGGTTTACAGAGTAAGAACAAGGTACATTCACCATGGAATGGTGAACGGACCGGTCTGTCATAAAAAAGGGCTCTCATTATGGTCTGGGGTCTAGTTTTATAGTGTCTAGACTGCACCCACCTTTTGGTTCAGACACTATGGAATCACTTTGATGGACAGTTAACTACATGATAATTAGCCTTAGATTACTCTAGGTCACTTTCCAAATCCTATTGTGCCTAGGCTACCTGGCCAGCAGGATAGGGGATTCCCTGCAATGGTTTGCAGGGGTTACTCCTTCTTCCCAGGTGTGGCAGTTGCTTGGGGCATGATTAAGATTGGAAGCACCAAGACCACCGCCCTTGTCTTTCTTCCCAGGTGGGGAAATTCCTGAAGGCAGCACCAAGGCAAGACACCCGCTTTGTCCCTAGGAGAGTCTTGGGGGTCCTTTGCTGTCTACCTAACAGGGGGAGGATTAAGAAGATCAAATACACAAAAATATGTAAGACTAGAGGGAGGTGTACACATTTGGTATTTCATGACAGGGCCACTGAGAAAGAAATGGAGTTGTTTGCATAGAACCTTTTGCCTTAGGTTTGCAATTGTCTATAGTGATATTGCAAAACTGGCTTGCTTGGTCCAGGAAAAATAAATATGCGGGGAAAAAGGGTTTTTGTGTGTTTGTTTTCCTAAGAAAACATTACTGCCAACATTATTTTTTTTCTTTATACCTTTTCTTATAATCTTAAAAGACATTGCCTCCCTGGGAGAGTGGTCAGGCTGCCTTCATGTTTTGTTTATACATCTATTTTGTCACGGAGAACTTTAAGTCCATGTCAAAAAAAATCAGGTGGTACATACTAAAGATGCATTGACAATTAGAATTTGCAAAGTTTTAATTTGGGGGGAACTTTAAATAATGATATTGCTTTAGAAAAATTACATGGTGATACTTTAGAAGCCTCATTAAAATATATAAACATGAAATAGTTTTAATTTGCTATACTAACTAATCATCACTGCAGAAATTATTCATAGTAGAAAAGTTCACCTAAAATCTGTTATTGAAAAGTAGGTTATAAGTGAACATTAACTCCCCAGGCATTCACATCAGTATGAATTGACAGCTCACAAATCATGTTTTAGATATAATTTTTTTGCCATGATATATATTTTCTTTGAAACAAAGTATAAGGCACAGGATACAGATGGTCAGTATATGATTTCCTAAGAAGAACAACATTTGTGAAAGCTTTCAACTCTGTATCTACTTGTATTTACAATTTCAGAGGTGCCTTTTTGGTACCTTCATAAAAATATTTTTTTAAATGTATAAATTTGTACTTCTTAGAGTAAAACCATTATCTTTTTCTTACTAAGTCATATAGCTTTCTACTATAGTCATATACTATAATAATGTAGTATAATAAAGACAAGTGACATTTGATAGTTCTCAAAAGTTCTGAATTAAACTCAGGATGCCATTATAATATTTGATACTTACCCTGGCTCCCAATATATGCATGAAAAGAAACTGAGCTTAAAAATAATTTCATTTAAATATCCATCTCCCTATATTCTACCTGTTTACTTATTTCCCAAACCTCAACATAAAATGAATGCATGCATGAATGAATGAATGAATGAATGAATACATATAATTAGGTCCCCTTAAATAAATCATCTCTTTGTCTTGAATTCCTCTGGGAAATACCCCGTGGACTTCTGAGGACCAGTCACGTCCTGAAGTAGACACATACACAGTCTCCCTCTCCCCAACACACACACACACACACACACGCACACACGCGCACACACGCACACACACACACACACACACATTTACACCTCACTTCCCTTTGTTTTTTATTTTTTCTACAATTCTTCACTCAGGTATCTTTACGTATTTTTTATCATTGTATTTGGGTTCATTTTTATCAGTGGGCCAAATAACCAAATAAATTTTCCTACTGAATTCTTCAAGAGCCCTATTTTTAAATGCATTTAAAAATTCAGTAGAACACTTATAACCACTTTTCATAAATATATATATGTGTATGTATATGAACACATATCTAAATATGTATATGACCATATCTAAATATGTGTAAGATGTAGCCGTGCTTATTAGCAATGTTGTTTATTTAGAAATATGCAAAGACAGAGACTTCAGAAGTAATAATCACATTTGAAATTAGTTAAGTTTATTATGAGTGAATACAAACTCAAAGTCAAGTTTTTGGAGCTGTAATGCACAAATTATTGAGGATATAAACTTTTTTCCGAGTCGATGTAGGTATTTTTAGTCACTCAGAGAATTGAGGCTCTTTTAGGGAAGGAATATAGAAATTAAGGGAGGATCTATAAACATTATAATCTAGAAACAATTGAATTTATAATAATTGAAGAGTAAATACAGTCTGTATAATGAGTATATAACTTGACACTTTGACAAAACCTTCTTTTCAAATATTAAATTTTACATAGCCTATGATAAAAATAAGTGAATTATGGCATTGCTATTTATCCTGGTGGAGGAAAAGTTGTACAAGAATTGAGAAAGTTAATGGAAAATTAATAATGAAAAAGAAGGGCAAAAAATGATACAAATAGTGTGTTGGATGAGATATAGGGTCATAGACATTTATACAGTCAAGAGAGGAGAAGATTGAGGGGGATTTGATCACAGTCTATAAATACCTTACAAGTATCTGTGTAAATGAAAGAATGTGACTATTCAAAGCATCGGAAGATGGAAGGACAAGAAGCAGCGATCTGAAACTAAAGAAGAAAATGTTTCAGCCTTATATTATATTAAGAAATACTTTGCAACAGTAAGAGGATTTGGCATTAGAAATAAAAATCAAGGACGATACATAAAGTTTAGAGAAGGACTATAAATGATGTGCTATGAGCACAGGGAATAAATCAGAAATGATGAAAAAAAAGAATGGAAAACAGTGAAGCTCATAGGATCAGAAGATACACTTGTTCGGGATGCATGAAGCATGTGAGCTGTCATTCTTTCTGTTACATGTGCATCTCCAGCAATTCTCATCCTAGGAGACTCCACCACAGCTTGGAAAGCAGTTGGAATAAATGAAAAATTTTAGCCTATACTATGACCAACTATTCTGCTATAGTTTGACACCCAGTAGTTTCCAGTTATTGACCATGTACTTGCATTTGATAAAGTGCAATGCAGTAAGTGCAGATGGCTAGAGTTTATGACAATTGATTTATGTACATTTCTTGACTCATAAAGAGAGATCCACATATAACATACTCTACTATAATTGTGCAGGTTCAGACTGTCTCCTAAAGAAAATGTTAAATAATAATCATAATAAAGTGGTCATTGAAAGAAATCTATTTCTTTCCATATGCATACCTCTCCACCTAAGAAAAAAAGGAAAGCCCAATAATAAATTATATATTTTCTTTTCTTAAAAAATACCAATATGGAAATAAATGTTAATTCTCTAATTAAGTACTGAACAATTCATCGTTTGTTGTTTTCAGACTGTGGCATTGTTCAAACTTTAAATTTTCCTTGCTTTCTCTCTTTTTTTTTTTTTTTTTTTCCTTTTTTGAATGGACCTTCTTCGTCTTATCAAAGGCTCTGGGGTTTTTCCGTTTTAAGAGAGTTGCTTTAAGGAGTAACAAGAGACTTGCCGCTCCCTTGGAGTAGGATGTAGTCAAAGGTTAATAAAGGGATTATTGTACCCAAGGGAGTGCTTAGCTGATATTAAATGAGAAGAATTTGCTGCAGACCTAATTCATTAATTTACTCTAAAAAAAGAGGAAATAAAAAATTAAAAGTTTTCTAATCACCTTCTACGTATCAAGAGTTGTAATAAATAGATTTAAGAATGTGGGAAAGTTCTCTCTAAAGATGATTTTGATCCAATCCAGATGATTGGCCTGGATTTTTTTCACTTCCCTAGTTTCCTGCACCCATGAAAAAATAGAGATTTCTCACAGGTAATGACTGCTAATCTAGGAGTATTGATTGGATAAGGAAATGCTGCGGTATTAGTGCTTGTACTTTGACAAGGCGGAATTTGTCTAAAGGCCGAGTAGAACACACAAATAAAACTAGAAGCATAGGATATCTTTGGAGAACAGAGAATGTTTAAAAAGGACACATGATAATGAAAACGTAGATTCAAGAGAAATTAAAAATTAGAAAAGGCGTAATTCACAGAGATAATAGTCAGAAATAAAAATGCAGAAATCCAAAATAGTAGACTTTAATCTGAAATCAGAATGGGGTTGCCATTGAGTTATTGTTAAGGAATAAAGATGCAGATGATTGTTAACAAGGAATTCAAAAGTTCTTAACTGGTGAAATAAAGCATTTTAGTAAACGATACATTAAAATTATATAGACATTCTTTATATATTTTAGAAATTATGTAAGCAAAATAAGAAATAACAGGTGTTCAAGTGAAGTGAGTCATGTCATTTCACTTTCATATTAAGAGCATTAAAGTTCACGTTCACCAAATTAAGTATAATTCATTCTTCTGTCAGATATTCTTTTGTAGCACATGATTAGATCAATTAGAATAGCAATTGATGTTTGACTTCACTGTCTTAGGCTTCATACCAAAACATGTAAAAAATGTTTAAAAATGACTAAAACAGAATATAAAAAATGACGCAGAATATGTAATCTTACTGTATTAGCTCTGTGACTTCTCTTTTTTGCTCCTCCTAAAAAAATGTATAGCTCTTGCTTCGATGACTGATAAAATAGCACAATTTCAAATTCTTTCTCTCTCTCTCTCTCTCTCTCTCTCTCTCTCTCTCTCTCTCTCTCACACACACACACACACACACACACACACACACACACACACACACACACATTTCTCTTAATCACCTAATTTGAAATGTTACTTAGTAAGTTTAAATCAATTATGTGTCTCATACTTAAGGCTGGCCTATAATATTATTTCTTAAATCACATATATTACAAGACTTCAGTGCCTAACTAATGGAATTCTTGAAAAACCTATCAAAGTGTTTCAGAACATAAGAAATATATCAATTGGACAGAAACAGTTCTTCATTATGCTTTACACACAATTTTGCTCAACTGCTTATTTTAATTAGAGCAGAACTCTAGCTTCTGCTCATTGGTTTAGGATGAGCAATAAAATGAAGTTTATTTAATTTTCTAAAATAAGTAAAGCAGAGTAAAGTTAATTAAAAGTTAATTACAGAATAATGAATCATCTACTCTTGCCGTGCTCGTGTTGCCCAGATGATTAGATGCTGTCCTTCCTGAATACACTTCCGTTCCCATAAGCTGGGCAGTCCCTTCATTCAGTATAAGGATTTTCATTTGTGCATTTTATTTGAAAAGTTTGGGCTGTCTTTTTCTGAAGGTGTCTTTTTAGGAAACACATGCAGACATAGAGGTACACACATGCCTCTTCCTACCTTCTCTGCTTTCATATTCGTTCCTCAGGCATAATTTTCATTTAGACTTCTGATTGCCTTTTAAATTTGACGGAATATACCTATAAAATTCGTTAGTAATTGTTTCATTTCCCAGCATGGCATGTGTAGTTAACCTTGAAAGACAGATTGGGCGTTAACTGTAGTGAACCCAACCTTTGCCAGTATCACAAAGGTCACGGATCTCTTCTCCCTGGTCCTGTGTCTTTAAATAGAGGATTTTGTACATGTTGGAATTAGAATGCTTTTACTGCTCATTAATTCATCATTAAAACGATGTTAACTAATCATTCTCTATAAGAGTCTGGTGTACAGGTTTTCTGGCATGAACTGCCTCAGCTTGGCTCCCAGCCACTTATGACTGGCTCAAAACAATAGCATTCATATTTGTTGTAGACTTAAATCTTTTTGTAAATCTGATTGTAAGTAGGAGGTCTTAGAAACTTTCATTTGGAATATAGTATGGCTTATACTGAGACTGCGTTAATCTTTATGAATGGCTACACGTATGGGAATACTTGAGTTTCAATTTACCAGCAGGGTTCACATAACATAAGGATACCTCAGTTATGTGTCTTGCATTGTGACATCATGTAAACTAAGACACTGTGACAAAGATTATTACTTAAAATAGGGAAAGAAAATGAATTAGTGTAGCTCAGAATACTTAAATAGATATAACACATTCACTGTAGCCTTTTTTAGTCATTGATTTTGTGTCCACTCCATTTAAAAAGCTACAGACTGTTAGTTTTGCCAAATCACATGAGATTCAATGGCGGAAATGTGTGGTGAGGTTGAGTTCCTGAACCCTTCTTTAAAAGTTTATTCTACATTCTACTCTTTCAGTGATTTTGACATATACATTCTATATTCCTGATTTCTCAGCCTTCAACATGCAGAGGCATTTATTTCCCCACACCTTGTTAATCAGATGTTATTAATAAATAGGAAGGAAATAAATGAAAAAGATCTGACAAAAAAGTTTCAAGAGAACCTTTTAAATAGGGACTATGAGAAGATGGAAGAGAGAGTAGAATCTTGTTTGTACAATTTCTTACTTTTGTGCCTTTATCTTCACTGTGCTAACACATCCTTTCATTCATCTTTCAAGATTTATTTCCCCTGCCTTTATATTTTAGTTATGTATGCAACTTTTTCCCCATTATTATATCCTAATTTTCTGCATCTCAATTTACCATTCTCACCATTTAATATGGTGAGAATAGAGGCTCAAGAAACAAAAAAGAAGAAAAGAAAAAGAAAACCCTTCAGCTTAGAAATGCTTACTTCTACTTCAACTATCACTTTTAAATGTTGATTCAAAACTTCGCATTCATGAACATCTTGCAAACACACATACCGGCTGTTCTTTTCATTTGCTTATGAAAAAATACACCAAATTGAGAAAGTGCCATTTGTAAGGGGGCCTGCTCACCACTTTTTTCTCTCGATATTACAATTTTTATGGCAATGTTTTTTAGACCCATTTGATTCAGATACCTCTTATTAGTAATATCCAAACTTTTTTGTAGAGAAAAATAAAATAATTTAACCCTCACCATAAAATGAATTATGGGTAGTTTATTATAACTGAGCAGAAGTAAATAGTGTGCATAAAATAATGGAAATTCTCTTTTTTAGCCTTTTGGTTAGAGAGGGAGATGGGTCGAATGGATGCCCAAGTGTGCTGAGTTTTTATAAACAGCTTGATATTGTCTTCATTGCTGGAGTAGAGCTAGGTTTTGAAGTAGCTCATTCTCCACAGAGGCAAATTTATGGGTTAAAAACTCTAACCTTGATAATCACAAAACATTTCTATGAGCAAATAACACAAGAGAAAAAAATATGGATTATAAAGCAGTCTATATATATAATGATCTACTGTTTTTATATTATTACCTTATTATTATAACCAATTTATACATATTAATGTATTTAGAGCTCAAATTTTACTATTTGTATGTGATTACTCCAGGAAATGAATAGCAAACATCCAATTGGTATGTCAAGATCATCTTGTTAATTTATTAATTTAACACAAAATATGATTGCCAAGTAGTGACATTAAAAACATTTAATTTCTTTGCATTTGGACCATAATACAGGACAGAAATGCGTTTATAAGAATTTTTTATACACTTAACCAGTTATTTTTGTGTGTTGTGGAGCATTTATTTACTGATTCAAAGATTTAAACACTTAACAAAGTGTAAAAATGTCAGCACCATATGTGGGAACTATAAGAAACTACAGCTGAAGTAATAAGGCTCATATAAATAATGGATCAAAATGTGTGTGTGCTAAATAAATAAAATGCATTAACATAATAATAATAATTAAGATATACTAAAACAGCTAATTTGTAATAATTATTACCCATATAGAGTGGAAAAGGTGAGTAAACAAGTAACTAAATTTTAAGCCAACTAATACATTAGAGTGAGATGTGTTTCTCTCATTTATGAGTAAGTTAAGTGAATAATGGGACACCAAAAGACATAATATGTTTGTTAACATTTTTCTCTGCTTCACAGAAACTTTCTGCTCAATATGCTATAAGAAAACAAAAATTATGCAAAATTAGTTTCCAATGTCTTTAACTCTGCCAGCTAAATTAATCTCTGAAGGGAAATATAAATTCATAAACCATTGCTGATCTGTGAATGTTGCTTAGGGACTTGTGCAACAGTAACACGCGGAACAGCTTGGCAATACAGTCCTCCTCCAACATAGTCTTTGCAGAAATAGAAAACTTTTGCTGACTTTTGCCCAATGTTGGCATTGCTGCTTCTAGAATCCAAATAAGAATTTGTGCTGCCTGTTTCATGTTCTAGATTCTGTTGGAGAAAAGAGGGGCATGGCATTAGCACTTCTTAAAGGGAAATAGAAAATCAATGACCACATTGTAAGAACAGCGTACTGCTACAGGTAGGTATGCTTTCTAACTGCCATCTCTCCTACTTCCCTTAATCTCAGCCACCTTCTTCCAGCCTCATTGCTTTCCCCACTGTCATTCAAACACACCAGCCATGCTCCCCCTGCCTCATGGCCTTCATGGCTGTTCCCTCTTCATGGAACACTCATTTCCTTGATATTCGTAGGCTCCTTACTTTGCCTCCTTCAGATGTTTGCTCAAATGCCAACCTTTCAGTGAGGCTTCCCCTCACTGTCCTGCTTTAAAACTGCATCCCTTTTCTAACTCTTCCTATGGCCCTTCCCTGCTTTAGTTTCTCTGTAATATTTACCTCTAACATACTCTATAGTTTACTTATTTGTTTTTTTTTTTATTGCTTATCCCCAACCACTAGAATATAAGGTCCCAGGAAACAGGGGTTTATATCTCTTACTTATCATCCTATTCCACAGAAGCCCTAGAACAGTGTCTGGTATTTATTGGCACTCCATAACCATTTCTTGAATGAATGAGTATGAATCATTAAAACATCTCATTGAAGGAAAGAGAAAAAATTATTTCTCCAAAAAAAGACAACATGAATATAAAAGACAATTCTTTGTAACTATTTAGGTCTAAATAATACAGCTTAAAGCAAGCAAAGTCAAACTCATGCCATTTCTGAGTCTATCATTGACTCAGCTGGCATATTTTTCTCTATTTGCAGACCATATAATTTCCTCTTGTCCAGGTCCATCTATCCTACACATCAAACACTAGACTTGTGCCAAGTGGCGTTCATCTCTCACTTTTGTCCTGTTAGCATAAGGGAAAAGAACACAAGCACACAGTATAATCCCTCTTCTTTATAGAATTAAAACGCGAGCCTGTGTTTTACACAGCTAACAACCTCTCGCATCCCTCCTTCTATTCACACACCTTAAACATGATGGAACAGAGAAAAGGCAGGGCAATTTTGAGCCTAATATTAATTAACATGATTAACAAGCCCAAGTATATTCTACAATAATACGTCAGGGTTTATGTTGAGAAATACTTACTTAAGGCAATCAAAGTCACAAATAACCTCCACTTGCCAAAAAACAAAGCCTAGCCAAATAAATTCTTAAACAGTTTCTTTTGTATTCAAGTATGAAATTATTTATTGGCATTAGTTAATCCCACAAATAAATGATCAAATGTGAAAAAATATAGGGTTTACTAGTTTTACAAGCAGCTGTTCCCACTAGCAAGCTAGCAAATGAGATGTGTTGTAGATTTTAACCCTATTCCATATAACAGATAGATAGGCGTTCACATCACAGGAAAAGTCGCTGCTCTTGAAACATTTTTAAAGGCTCAGCAGATACCAAAAGGTGGACCGACTTTGAGATTAAATTAGCCATTGGAATAAAAAAAAAGAGTAAGCCATATCACGTAAAAGTGTATTACCTTCTTTTTGCAAATAACAGATCAAAAATTACAAGACCAGAAGAAACTAGACCTATTTTTTTTTAAAAAAAAGAGACAAATGGTGTATATTTTCATTTCTGAAATGGAATCCATTCAAATTAAAAACAAATTTAATTATTTTACCTTGCGTTTTTATGTAGCAATCAAAATGCAGAACAACACTAAATATTAAAAGTTGTAGAGCATAATCTAAATCTTATCAAGATCTAATTAAGTCTATGAGTTCATAATGTTTTCATTATCCCAAAACAGTGAATTTCAAAATCAGTCCTGTGGAAATAATTGAATTAAACTGGTTTGCTATCTTAAAGACAGAAATATCAGTCATTTGAGAGGCAACGTAACAAATTAGTTAAGAATATGGTCATTGGAGCCATCTTTCTCAGATTTAAATCCTACCCTGTTTAAGGGCTCTGTGATCTTGGGAGAGTTACTTAACATCTCTGTTCCTCAGTACACTCTCTCAAATGAGGATACAAATACAGGTGTCCCGAAAGTCACCATACATAGGGAAAATGGGAAATTGTACCTTTATTTACAAAATATTCATTACAAAATTTTACAAAATTTTCCTTTATACAGAGACTTTGGAATTGTTTGGGGATTAAATGAAATAATGCAAGGAAAGCTTGTTAATTTGTCTGGCAAATAGTAACTGTCCCATAAATAAATTTTTGTTTTAGCCAGACAGACTAGGGAGGAGATAGGTAGCATTCAGTATATCCTGGAAGTGGTTACAGATTACGTTTCTTAGCTAAAAGGAGAGAAGAGAAGCACTGTTTTTATAAGAATAACTTCCTAGAAATAAGTACAGAGGCGCTCTTGGGCTAGGTATTAATAGGTAAGGACCTTACGTTATCCAGAATCACAGAGACTTCTATGTGATGTCTCCTTCAAATTATACAGGATCTGTAAGGATAATAGATTTTGAAGTCAAAAGAATTTTTAAAATTATCCCTTGACCATTATTTTATAAGTTTTTAATGTAATGGATTACCTTATCCAAAATTTAGCTGAAGTCAATTTCACATTATCTTTTTTAAAATGCATATATTAATTCTATATGTTATGAGCAAAGTTTTCAACACACCAATTGATCTGGTAGGAAATTTTATTTAAAATATATGCATAAAGGTTTAGAAATCAACATTGTCTACATGAAGATTTTCTCTTTAGTTTTATTATGTAAATGTAATTATAGAATATACATGACAGCTTGACACTAGTTAATCCAGTAGAATTCTTTTTTTAAAAAATTTCAGAATATTATGGGGGTACACATGTTTTGATGACATAATTTGTTTTTGTACAGTTTGAGTCAGAGTTATAGGTGTGCCTTTCACCCAGATAGTGTGCATTGTACCTGTTAAGTGTGAATGTACCCATTCCCTCCTCCCACTCCCACCTGCCTGATTTTCGTTGAGTTTTACTTCCATAGGTGCACATAAGTGTTGATCAATTAGTTCCAATTTAGTATTGAGTACATGTGGTGTTTGTTTTTCCATTCTTGTGATATTTCACTTAGTTTTAGTAGTACCCAAATAACTGTTCAACAAATATCTTCAACTGTATAAATATTTATTTTTTATCATAATTGTGGGAAAATTCATAGTGCCAAAGCGGCTAGATTAGTTTTCACTTAAGATATTTTAAAGTTATGGAACCTTAATGAGAGGTTCCATATTTTCAATTCAATATCTCATACTTGCCTGCAGTTATAAACTTATTTATAAACCCTTAGAGATACAGAGCATATTGTGTATTTATAGGTATTTCTATATATTTAGTATATATTTAATGAAGGTCAAGAATAAAACTGCAAATGAGGTTTATGGGAGTGTTGTAAAGGTTCATTATTGTCATTGTGTGGGAAAGTATAATTTTCTTAAGAGAAATGATGACATATACATGATAAAGTCCCTGTCCGTGTCATGACAGCTCAAGAGCATGCCATCGTTACCTCCTGTGTCACACCGCAGGTGTGCCTGCTGTATGGGTGACAGCCGCTGACTTCTCTGATCAACACATAATTATCTCTGAATAAAAATGCACGTCGAAGTTAGCTGGACATAATGGATTGGAGACCCAGGGCAAAAATTATCTTTATCATGGCACATAGCACCACCTGGGGGTGGGAGAGGGCTAGAGAGGTGTTGGCAATGACTCAACCTTGAGAAGCCTGCCATGGTATGGGCACTTCTGGGGTGTTCGTGTTTATCCTGCTTGTCTTCTTTTGGATAGAAGAGGTCACTCGGTTAATGGTAGGATGCTCCTAACAGAGAAAGGTCCTGCTGATGAGCACTATTCTCTACTGATCTAACTGTATATCTCTTTCTCAGCATCTGGATAGTTTCCATTTGCAGAGTCCCCTTCCCCCGTAAGATAATAAATATCATATCACAAGGATGGCAGTGCTCCTTCATGGAACACTGACTGTTTATTAGAGGCAAAAAAGTTTAAGAGAAATGCTAACAATGTTCATTAATGGCCCGCATCCAGGTTTAATGAGGCATGTCAATATGCGGACTGGGCAACATCAGTGGCATAATAGTGGTGGTAAATGGGAGTAATTGTATCCAATTGTACGGCACAGCTTCCAGGAATGAGCCCGAACTGCCAACTGACAATGACAGAGCAATTATGGGAAGGCAAGCGAGCTGTGTCAAATTAGCACTTGGTGAGAACTCATTTTTCAGAGATGTGCTTGCTCTACACCACCACAAGTGATAGCTACTTTATTGTGAGTGATAGGAAGACCAGCACTTAGACTGATGTTCTGATTTGTCAATAGCTGTATTTGAAAGCTTAGTGTCACAAATATATAGAGATATTCAGGGAGAGAGGCACACTGCTCATGATCCGAAGGATAAGAACGTTGCCGAGAAGGTCATCTGTCAGTGTGAGCTGTCAGAGAGAGATCACACTCTATGAAAAGGGAACATTCAGCCGACTTAAGTAATTACCTTTGACTGAGATTTGAAGATGTCTTCTTTTGTTGGCCTACATTGACTGCATAATTTATAATTTACTGCAATCAGCAAAGGGCCAGGAATTGTAACTAAGAAAATTCTTATTTTATTTCCCATAATTACTTTTTTCTCTTTTTTAATTCCTTTAGCACTTCAGAAGTGTAAAGTGGGAAACTGGTGAAATTGGGATTTTTTTCTTTCTTTCTTAAATGACTCAGTCTCAAGTACGTCAGAAACAATGTATTTACTTTGAGCTGTTGTTTCACAGGGCCACAGCTCTCCACCATCATGCTGGTAAAGGCATAATGCATCCCTTTATTGCTGATGTATTTTTTCTTGCTTTATGGGATTACTAGTTAAAGGGGATAAAGAAATAATTCAATTTTGTCTTTCTAGTGCAAAAGAATAAAAGAGAAAAATCCAGATTTGGAGTACTGAGCACTGAAATTATAACTCATATCCTGGGATGCTGTAACAACTATCAGAACTATATAGATTAATAGAATTTTCAATTCTTATTGTCTTCCCCCCACCCTGAGACATATCATGGAAGTAATATTTGTAAAATATGCTTTGCCTTTAATATAACCTTAAGAAAAATATATGCTTTGTGACCCATTAAGTTCTGGAGTACAAAAGCATTAAAATTTTATATATATATTTCTAGAGAAAGTGATTTTTAAATTTTGTTAGTTAAAATGTAATAGGGAGTTGTAGGGGTATAGCCTTGAATTTTTTATTCCCTGGATTAAATGAAGAAACTCTGAAGAAATATTAACCTTCTGTTATTTGGCATTATTATTAAATTCTTCCCGCCTTGCTTTTATTGTTTTTTCCTAGTGGTGATAGATTGATTAATGAATTGTAACTAAAAATTAACAAGATTAGCCTGACTTCTGGCAAAACCTGTTGTTTAATTCTAGGTGTATTGATTTACTGTACAGATATTGACAAAAGAATTTATTTAAGTACTTTAAGTCAATATTACTTTAGTGGAAACTCTTACATTTTAGGTATAAATAAATACTCTTAGAATACTCTTCTATTAATATGGTGTAAAATTACTGTCACATAATAAACGTTTGTTTCTTCCTATCTGAAAGTCTGCATAAGTTCACACTGCTCTTTTTTTTGTCCTCAAGACCCATCAAGTACTCATATTTGAAATTAGTAATTGTGGGTTTTGGATGTTTGCTAATGTACTTACTGTTTCTTCTGAACTTTAATGATATTGCCAAAAAATATTTTGTTTTCCATAGTTTACAACTAACTACCTACGATTATTTTAAATTATATACATTGAAGTTTCTGAAACATGGTTTTTAATTATTTTTAAAAAATATTTCAGAATTCTTTGGGCTATTCGGTTTCCCCCTTGTAGAAAGCTGTTTAATTCACAATGCCTGAAGTAGAGGCCCGTCATCTATTCTATAGTGACTGTGCCACTTAATAATGGAATAGTGCATCAAAGTGGCACTTAGGTCTCAAATTGTTATGTATGACTGTCAAAGCGGTAAGAAAAAAAAAAGGAATTAAAAAGTGAGTGGGGGGAGAGAGAAAAACCCTTGATTTGTCTTTACTACCGAAACGTGAATTTGTCAGCCAGGTTCTGAAATCACAACAGCATCGCTTGCATCCCCAGCGAGATGTTGAAAACTTGACAGGTACATATTTTTTCAACTACAAGCATTTCTATAATGAAAACTAAATACACAAATCTTACTTTTTTTTTTTTTTTGCTTTTGACAGATAGTTGTTGCCAATGGGATTTAATGTTCAAGTTCAAGTTGTCAAGAGAAATAACCAATAAGCAATCCAAAGAGTCACGATACAGATATTCAAAAGCAAAAAGCCCAGCTTTGGCTTCCGTGGTATACTGAAAGGATTGGAGTGTGTAATTAACCAAGCCAGAACCATTGGCACTTAATCTTCCTCCTAATGACAAGTTCAGCCCATTACAGCCTCTCTCTAGGGGACAAACTGCAACTTGTTTAGTGGTCACCAAAGCTTTTGATTGTCATCGTTCTTTTCATTTCATCATTTAAAAATCGGCATGTTTTGATCTGGCATTTTTACATTTCTTGTTGCTTATTCTCAAAATTCAGTATTGAAACTTTATCATCCTAAGTATTTTTAAAATCTCTCTAAATATCCATATATCCAGGAACCATCTTCTGAGTTTGATTCAGAGAATAGCCTGTGTATATAATTTATCTGGGTACATTTTGTGTACACTGTAAGTGTCCTGACAACCCCTGGTAATACTCACAATGATGCCCAGTGTGTGGTGATTATTTACCTGCTGGTGGCTTTACTATTACCAAAAATCTTATGGGAATTCCTGAACATTTTGTGTAGGAAGAAGGAAGGAGACCTGTAGTCGTAGTGCTATTTCCTAGAAATTAAAACTTGTAACTGATTGTCACCAACTGCTCTATATAGATCAGTCTTGTAGAACTGCATTCAGTCACTCACCTGGAGCAAATGATATTTTTGACAGGTGAAAGGAATTTTGCTAGGCTAGGTAATGCTACACAAACCACATATGGATAACTCTGAAAACTACAACTCCCAGCATGCCCTGGAATTGAACATTAAATAATCATGGTTAATATGGGCCTTTTTGAATCAGATCTCAATTCACAGAAAATGAATCATCCTGACAGTCTTAGAAATAAAACTTTCTATAATTCAGCTCTTTGAGCTGCTATAGAAGTTTCCATATTCTTTTATTCTTTCAGAAGGTTAAAATTAGAATGCTTCTGAAAACACTATCTTCATAAGAAAAGAGTCATTTTAGTGTTTGTGCCTCCAGGTGTATGTTAATATACACATCTTTGATTCTTTTTTCTTTCTCTTGCTGTCCACATGTAATCTATCAATAATATGTCTTTTTTCTTTTTTACTACTGTTCTTTTTTTAAATTTTTTTTTTTTATTTCAGCATATTACAGGGGTACAGATGGTTTAGGTTATGTATATTGCCTTTGCCCCACCCAAGTCAGAGCTTCAAACATGTCCATCCCCCAGACAGTGTGCACCGCACCCATTAGGTATAAATATACCCAACCCCCCTCCCCCCTCCCATCTGCCTGACACCCGATGAATGTTACTCTTATATGTGCACTCAAGCGTTGATCAGTTAATACCAATTTGCTGGTGAGTACATGTGGTGCTTGTTTTTCCATTCTTGTGATACTTCACTTAGTAGAATGGGCTCCAGCTCTATCCAGAATAATAATAAGTCTTTCCAAAACTTATCCTGGAATCTTTCTGCCTCTGTCAGCTGGATCGCAACAACAGCTCTCTAACCAGTTTCCCCACATTCACTATATCCTCTTCCATAATTTATTCTCTGTATTTATTTTATCTTTTTAAAATAAAAATCAGATATGGTCATTTCAGTTGCTGCCATCACATGTATATTAAAATACAGCCAAAGGTCCTACATGCCCAGGACCTAGCTGCTCATGCAATCTCATTTCCTCCCACTCTCTCTGCTGCACACTGTGCCCATTAAACAAGCCAAACCTGTTCCCACCTTGGGACACATATTCTCGCTATTCCTTCTGCAAATGTTTTCATGGGTGAAATCCTGCTTGACTTTCTGATTGAAACTTAAATGTCACTTATTCACAGAAGCCTTCCTTGACCATCCAAAGTAATCGTATTTACTATCATCCGTGGTGTCGTATTCTATAATAGTTGTATTTACTTTGGAATTCTTATCGATATTTAACACTATTCGTTAATTATTTACTTTTTTATTGTCTGTTTCCTCATAGTAAACTGGAAGATCCAGTTTACTGTCTTTCTTATTCCCAATGGTATTCTCAGTGTCTGGACCAGACTTGGCCTATAGTATTCATTTGCTAATTTTCTTTTTCATAAACATTTATTGAGTGAACTTATATTTCCCATTCCAAATTTTAACCTTCATTTGTTTCATTTTAAAAATTTGTATGAATCATTTGGTGAAGTAAATTTTATTTTTAGCTGATTTATATTTTGAGAGCCTTGATTTAATTCCCGATTATTCTTCAAAGGCAGTGATTCCATATCAAGTGTATAGTAATGTTTGGATAAATATTTAAATGAATTATGGAAGTACCAGTGCTTAATGGGAACTTTTTCAAATACTTTTATAAAATAAACATAAAACAATTTCTTCACCATATAACATTTTGTTTGATAAGATCAAGTTCTTCACAATGCATTTTAAGAGAACATTACATTAGCTTTTCCTAAACAAAATATTTTCCAATTGACCATATATTTTTTGAGATGTTCTTTTTAGTTAAATAACAAAAATAAATAAGTCCTTTTGAAACGGAATTGTGAAATAAGGAAAAATGTATATCATATAAGCTATTAAGAGTATAATTTTGTTAGCTTTTATAGTTAACATTGCATTCATTATTAAAATGAATTTGACTAAAAATTTCAAATGTTGTATAGAATCAGATACAGTTAGAAATAGTTAATTTATAAGTTTTCTTAAGAATGGAAGAATTTCTAATATGTTCACAAACAGGTATTCTTTAAGTTTAATCTATTTAACTCCAGCTTGATAAATTGAAAAAATTTAATTAGAGTGACAGATGTTAAAAATTATATTTAAATTATGTTAAAGAAGAATCTATTCAAATATCCATTTTTATAGACAGAAACTTTTACATTTGCAAAAAGTATCCAAAGTAACAGGTGAAATTAAAATTTTACAAGTTCATAATGTTTTTCAGCAAAATGTCAATTTTAAAGAAAGTTTAAAATTTCAAATTTGCACAAAACTATAGCTGTGCAATGTAAAAATCTGCTTTAGAGATAATAATTTGGGGGTACTTCTTGCTTCTGATCTAATTAAATAAGCATTAATCATTTTCTTCTTGCATGCAAGTTAATTCCTTTATGGTGATATCTATTATTTTACTGATTTGCATCCACCAAGAGAAATTCTATAGAGTTACTATTTTTGAAAACACATGGTCCATTTTTTACTGTTAAATCAAACTGGAGAATTGTAGAGCTCATGATTAAAGTTTTGAATTTCTATATTAAGAACTTGTGCTGTGGAGTTTAACAGTCATGTGTTCAAAAGCCAGGTTCTGTCTTTTTACTTACCATCTCAGTGATTTCAGGACATGTCACTTAAACCTCATGACTCACAGTGAGCTCTGCTTTCAAATGGGCATGATGAAAGAATGTATCTCAAAGGAATGTATGAAGAGTAACACAGACAATATGTGTGAAGAACCCAGCACTGTCAAATAAATATTACTTTTGTGATTTATACTACTATTCTCATTATAATTACTATGTGGACTAATCTTTTCAGACTTCTTTATACTAGATTATGCTGCAACTCTAGAAAAATTTATGTAAATGTTGACTAGAAGCTGGTGTTGTTCTGTATAATTTAGAAGTAATTACAAATAAGTAAAAACATTCATATAAACCTTATAGATTATCTCCTAAAGAGATTATCTTTGTTTTAAAATGGGGATTTTAAGAAGGGAGAAGTGCCAGTTATCAATTTAGAAATGTTATATGTTATGACATTCAGTCTTCACAATAATAACTTGCATAGGTAGCATTATTCTCATTTTATGGTTGGAAAACAGTGAATTAGAATGCCTAAGTAATTGCAGACTTGTGCTTTGTCCGGTACAAAGTGCTGCCTCCCTCTGACTTGGATGGCTAAAGGTCATAATGGGTTACAGAAAGCAATCTTTATCAAAGCCTAAAAAAAAGTATATTTCAATCTTGTAGAACCAAACTCAGTAGGTATATATTGTTAATATTACTATAGTTCCATATTTTACTCTTTTTAAAATTGGGGTACTAAATTTGGAACCATGAAGTTAGAAATGCAGAATATCTAATTAAATATATCTCATTATTAAAATTCTAATATTTATATGATAATGTTAACTGTTTCCAATGATTGTTTTTAATTCATAGATAGATATAACATCTAACAAGAAATCTATAGATTAGATTAAATTCACACACAATAAATGAGTACAATTAGTAAGGAATTCTTTATTAGCTCTCAGACCTACTGTTATCTAGAATTAATAGTAAACCAGTTTTGGTTGGTGCATCCAAAACTATACTATAATTTATGAGGCTACTGATAAACCAACCCTAGTCCTCCTGTCCAGGTTTGCATCTGAACACTGAACACTTTTATGTACTTGGTACAGTAGAAAGACAAAATCAGACTAAAATTTGTTATACTCCCTTTTCCTTTTGGCTTTCTGCTGTATGTCTGGTACACAGTTCCACCAAACCAGCTTCTCATTTAGGGTTCAGCATCAGTTTCACTCCTCTGAGAATGATTTTACTCTCTTCTCCCAACAACGTACATAAGCCTCCTAATATACTGGTAGCACAGTGCCATATATGTGCCTCTGCTGTAGCTTCTCCCATGCTAAATTGAATTTTTGTGTTTGAGTGTCTCTCTCTCTCTCCCCAGTAGATTATGATAATCTTGAGGATTCACACTAAGTTTTATTCATGGACTTATCTTCTGTGACTGGCAAAGTATTGGGCATTGCAGACCCTTAATAAAAGTGAATGAATGAATGAATGAATGAATGATTCTCCTGAGGCAAGAGCCACTGTATTAAACTTAATTGAGCTATAATATCCAAATTCAAGATCTAGTTATCTTACTTTGAGAAAGAGGCTTTTGTTCTTAATTTAATCACTGAAAAATGGGGAAACTGCTTGCATTATATAACTCACAGAGTTGTTAAATAGCATATTGGTTGAAAACAGAGTGCCTTCTCCACAGCAAGCCTTCAATAAATGTTTGCTTTATGTTGTTTCCTATTTCAACTGAACCTCTCCATTTAAAATCACACATTCAATTAACTTATTAAAGAAGAATGGAAGCTCTCATGGGATGATCATTGAGAAGAAAGACAGGAGAGAAGAGAAGAAAAAGATACAGTATTTAGTCTAAACATGACATATCTGAATTATTTTCTTATCTCATATATTTTAAAATATATGTTTTTGTTGACCACATGTTTACAATAATAGTAGCACTCAAATAATTCTGACTTTAAAGGAAAGTTTTAGTATTTACTAATAAATGCAAGGTAAGGGCATTTCACTTGGCCATCTGAAATCTGAATAGCTCAAGGTTATAGGACTCTGTGAGTTAATGGGATGAGATTTGTGGTTTAGCAGGCAGCTTTCTAACATACTGCCATAAATGAACTGAATGAAATACTACTAGCTGTCTTCTGCTAAGAAGGAATCTTTCAGCCTGTAGTTATAATTTCAAAAAAGTTACAGACTTGTAAATACCCTATACATCAATGTATAAAGGTGAATAAGGGAAATCTTGTGAACTAACCACTCCATTGAAGAAAATTCAGGTTTAAATATTGAACCGATAGTTGAAAGAAAATGACCATACATTTCATTTGGGCAAATGAAAAAGTTAAGGGGAATTATTTTCATAAAGCGAGTGGTTTGCATACCATCTATAAAAACACATTAACATCAAAGTTTTATCCCCCAAATCAGTCACTATAAAAAATATATTTGATTAGCCAATTCCCTCTCCGAAAAGTATGCTTTTAAAAATATTCATACCCCTTGCAAGATGTTTCAGGATTTGTAGTGCTATACAATCTGAATTTATATGTATTAACAAAAACAAATTTAAGCCAGGCCAAGGAAAGAGTGTTTAATGGCATTGATTTTCTTGTTTTTCCATGCAGGATTTAGAATCACATATTAATCCAAATTCCTTAGGCATTGTTTCTTCAGATCAGAATGGATGTACGGCATACAGAAAATAGATTCATATGTTCAGAAGTGAGTGGGTTATTTGCTCCTGTCGGATTAGTCATAATGCCATTCTATGGCCAAAATTTTCCTTACATCTTCCAACTCCATCATTTCCATCCATCAGGAATGTTGAACTGGTGAAGCAGTACCTATAGATTTTTAACCCTACCAATCCTGTCCCTGTGCATCCAACCTTCAGGAAAATCTTCTCTCTGGTATCAAAAAGGTAAACAAAATTAAGAAGCAGTACTATATGGCTTGACTTATTTTCTTTTAACCTTGACCTGGAAGACACCACTACTCCAGTAACTGTGTGAAAGAAGCCATACCTGGTGTGTTCACCATTTGAAGCCCAAAATCAGTGCTTAAAAAATAAAAGCCCCTAAAAAATCAACAATATTTTTAAAAATTCTAATACCAGTTTATTCATGACACTTTGAGATTCAACACTGAGATGACAACATCTGAAGTATCAGTTTTATATCACAGAAGATCAAATCAAAGCAGGTGAACATCTATAATTTCTAAATGGTGTAATTTTTAGTTTGGTAAGTTTTCCAATGTATTTAAGACTTGGCCTCTATCATGATTTTTTCCAAGAGAAAATATTACAAAAAAAAGAAAATAAAGCTGGCCTTCATAAAGTAGAGCACAGACTTTTCAAACAGCAATTCTCTCACTTCTCTATGAACATCAATGGCCTTGCAAACCAGACATATAACAAAAAAAGAGAAATACAGTATACTCTGAAAGTAGAAAACAAGGTCAGAGGTGAGGCTTTCGCTAAAAGACTTTCTTTGGGTGACAGAGACAGCAAATCAAGCTTATGCTTTTTTTCTGCTCCGATCCCCATTAAAAAGCCGAATACCTCAGGTTTCTATTTTCAATTTTCCTTCCATGGAGTGCTATGTTAACACTTTCCTGAATTGTTCTTCGCAAACATATTATGCATAAACCAGCATTGCAAAAGTCTATTAATGAAGAAAAGGAAGGAAAGAAGGAGGAAGAGAGTGCGAAAGGAAGGGAGAGAGGACGGGAGAGAGAAAGGGAGAGAAGATGGGATAACTGGAGAGAGGAAGGGGAAAGGAGAAGAGGGAAGGCAAGAGGGGAAGAGAGGGGGAGAGAGAGAGAGAGAGAGACGTGGGAAAGGAAAAGGGAGAGAAGGAAAAGGAAGGGAAGAAAAATTGGGAGGAGGGATAGGCACGTTTTCATGCCAATCTGGTAAATGTGGTTTGAGTAAGCAAGCCTCACTATTTAATGGAAAAATCTCAGAAGTTTCACAGCATAATGTCACTCTAAATAATTTTTCTGGATACAAAACCAGATTTCTATATTTTTATTTTTCATCTACTTTATAATTTCCAAGTTTATTATACTTGTGTTTCTTTTATTAAATAATTCTTATAAAATAAACCCACCAACTACTAAATTTGTTTGCTTATCCTTCTGAAGTATTTGACTCCTGGTGACTTATTTCCATTTCCCGTAACATATGTTATTTTTTTCTCCTTGTCTTATCCCTTTCTCTTCCTAAATTAAGACATCGTTTCTCGTAGAGATACACATAGAGATAGTATTGTTTTAAGTCTGGTTTTAAAGAATGGAGCAAAAGCAAAGTAGAGTCACTTGGCTAACAACCTATTTCATTGCCCTGAATTGACCTTGTTTCAAAGCTTGCCTGAGAAGGGTAGAGTGTCGTTTTCCAGAAATGAATGCACTTATTTATAATCAATAATTTTAAAATACTTTGCAATTACTCAAGAATAATCTAGAGAGAATATAAAGCTTCTGACTTCGAACCGATAGTCTATTAAATAATAAATTATTTCAATCATTTCTGAGATTATTATTCACCTCTGCTACTGCATGTGAGTTTGACTGATTTTATTCTATCCTAAAATTTTCTTAGCCAATGACAAAGGCGTCTATTGCATACTCGAAATCTTTGCGAGGAGCATTTCATATGTGGATGTATCTGAGAAGGAGAATGAAGGGCTTGTGACTGAATCCATAGTAGGGGGAGGCGGGTAAAGGTTCTATTCGTAAAGAAGAGGGGCGCAGAACACTGTACAACAATTCTCCCTGAAACATCTGAAAATTGATCTTAGTCGGAGCTGAAGTCCTTACCAGCTTCACCTCGACAAAGTGCCCAAATGACTTTTTAAAAGGGTATAGCTCAAACCGGGGGAGAATGAGGGAAAGGGCAGGTTTGAAACTTAACAGTGTTTCTATAATCAATACTCTGCTCCTGAACAAAAGTGTACAGAGGCGCGCAAATGTGCTAAACCGCGTTTCAAAAACGACATCGTAATTGCTGGCACTGCCCAGCCTACCCTGGCCTCAGCATTGCCAGGTTTAAAATTTATTTCAAACTGTTCTTCCCAAGTCTGCTTAATTTTTTTGTCCAAATAGCAGCAACTCGCAGTTAGTGAACAAAGCTTCAGGATTTTTTTTTTTTTTTTTTTACTTACAGCTAAATTTAACTTTACCCATCCAATAAAAAAGAAATAAGGGAGCCTTTATTATCTCCCTGGATTTCTGGGTATGATACCGCATCATAGAGAAGTGGTTATTAGAGACAATGGCCTACCAAGGTGAAGTTTGTAATAAAGCCTATTATGTGGTTTCACCATTGACACTAATGGAATGTAACAGTGATTTAGAATGATTTAATGGTTCCCAGGTTGTGCTCTAATAGTGCTCTTTATATTATGATGTATATCACAAAACCTAATGTGGCTGTTGTGATATATTGACAGTATTCATGCTGTTTCATTTTTTTAGGGGAATTTAAAAAACTGTCAAAGAGGAAAATTAATAGGCTGCAACTGCTTTATTTTCAAGGGTTCTATTTTTTAAATGTATGTGCATAAATTTCCATTTGGTGCCACTCTTAGGCTAATAAATTCATTTGCATTTTTATTCCGAGGTAATAAAGAAGTGTGCATGTGTGTGCATTTGTGTATGAGTATTTACGCATTGTATAGCAATACATACATATATTTGTGTTTGAAATCCAGCTTGGAGAAGAACTGCAGTCATTCTATAATATGTTTACAAAATGATTCTATTGGATTAACATGTAGTTGAAAGAATATTTCAAAAGACATCATAGTTTTATTATGTAAGATAAAATCATTTAGTTTGAATTGTGAAGCAGAAGGTTAGGATTTTAGTACTAGCTCACTAAATTAAGAAAAAAAAACAAACTTCGGGTAGCTGTCATGTGAGCTCTTTTATTTCTAGGTAAAAGGAGAATAAAATCAGTAGAAAGTGCAGAATCAAAGCAGTAAATATGCTCTCGTAGTTTGTAAGCCTCACAGCAATAAGGTGTATTTTAAATCCAAATAAGAGATAAACAACATTGAAAATGTAAGCCTATTATATGTTGGAAGTGGTAGAACTAGAGTTGTTGTAGATAAACAGGAAAGACAGAGGGTTTTCAATAACGTCCACAGTCCAGCTCTCAGATGTTTTGACCACTGCTCCTTAATATTTGTTTAGTTTGTTCTTTTTCTTCATAAGAAATTTGAAAGGCTGTCTATAAATCCTACTTAATTTTTGAAATCATCTTCTTCCTTTCCAGCCTATAGCAATTTTCATGTCTCTGATCTCTTTTTATAGTCAGTTAATACTCACTTCAGTCATTCGCTGTTTCACAAGTCTATTCTAAGTAAATACATGCTAAGCCCTCAGTGCGTATTTTTCACTGTTTGATTGGTTGATTTGATTGTGCACACCTTCCCCCAACTCTATTGCTGTCCAACCAGACCATGCTTCTTTCTTGTGGAAAAGAGGATACCATATATATTGGTTGGGTGTTAGGTTTTTGGACATTGGATACTGCAACAAAATATAGCAACTTGATCATAGCAAGAGCGTTTTTCTTGGAGGAAATAAACTCCCAAGTTCTATAGTCAATTTATTACAAATTACTATGGCATAGAAAAAAATACTACTTTTAACTCTTACTTGAGAAATTTAATTTTTCTTATGTTACTGTTGGAATTGTATCTTAAATGTGATCATAGACATACTTGAAAACATATCTAATTTTGACTGCGAATCCCTCCCTCCACCTGAATAACAATCACTGGCTGTGCACATGTCATATGCACATGGTATATATGTGCCTATGTATATAGGTTAACTTCTGGGGAGAAAAATGTAAATAGAAAGAAAGATGAAAAGAAAACTTGAATAAACAAAAAGACATCCTATTCTTGAATGGGAATACTCAATATTGCAAAGATGTCAAGTTTTCCCAAAATTAATGTTTAATATAAATCTAATACACATGGATTTTGGTGAGAAGTCAACAAAATGACACTAAAGTTCATCCAGAAAAGTTAATGTAAAAACAAACAAAAAACCTAGGAATATTCTGAAAGAAAAGAAAACAACTAGAACATAAACAAAAACAAATTTAATGATAATACTTTATAATTAGCATGGGAATAGATATAAAAATTTAATGAAACTGAGAGTTCAGAAATAAATTCAAGCATATATGCAAATGTGGTAAATAGCAAAAGTGATAATTCAAATCACTAGAGAACAGATGTATTAAGTGAGCAATGGTATTTGTACAACTAGCTAGTCACTTGGAGAAAAATGGAATAGCAAATAATTGCATCATTTTTTACTCCAAAATAAATCCACGGTAGATCAAAGATTTAATTGTAAACATTGAGACCATAGAAGATCCAGAAGAGAATATTGGCTAATTTTAAAAAAATAATTTGTGGTGATTTGAGTAGAGGAGGCCATCATAATTATACACAAACCCTAAAACCACAAAGAAAAGAGATTAATAAATTTGCCCACATAAAAATGAAAAAACTTGTATGGCTAGAAAAAGTGTAAACCAAATCAAAGGGCAAACTAGAGAAAATAGTTGCCACAGACAAAAGTCTTACTTAGTAAATATCTAACAGTTTTTAAAAAATCAATAAAACCAGTGTTCAACCTATTAGAAAGAAAAGATCAACAGACATAAATATATATCACAAAAAGTGATAAAAACAAACATTAATCTGTGATTAGTTATAATGATTGAAATGCATCCCAGGAATAATGTGATTTCTTTTTCACTTAAAGTTTGCTGGTTCTCTGTACTCTCAAGAGTATGAGGCAACATGTGTTCTGTATTGTTGATCATATCAGTGCAACTGGCAAAATCTACTGAAATTACCCAATAAATTTGAAAATATGCTTACCTTCTTTAATAATCAGGGCAATGAAAATTTAAATAACGATGAGATACCATTATATACCCTAATGAATGGCTAAAATTAATAAGACATTTAATAATACCACCTGCCAATAAGATGTAAAACAACAGGAGTTCTCATACACTCTTGGTGGAAGAATAAATTGGTACAACCAGTTTCAAAAACTGGCATTTTCATTTTCTTAATTTAACATATGCATAATTTATGACCCAACAACTCAACTCTTAGTTATACACACAGCAGAAAAACATACACATGCGCACCATGTTCAGAGCAGCATTATTTGTAATATCCCCAAACTGGAAACAACTCAAATGTTCATCTGCAGTAGAATGGATAAACTAATCCTGTGGTATTCATGAAATGAATATTGTCCAATAAAAATGACTGAACTATTGATATAAACAACAATGAAGAATGAAAGATGTCAGATACAAAAGTGACTATGTACATAAAATAGTAGTGATTACCTTTAAAGGAGAGGAAGGAAAAAGGTGGGAATAGTAATTGGCAATGGTCCAAAGGATGCTTTTTGAATTGCTGTTATTTGGCATTTCTTTAGCTGGCTGGTACTTATTTTGAATGTTCAGTTGTGATAATTCTTTCAGCTATATATTTATGTTTTATACAAGCAATCTGAATGTGTACTTTACAATAAAAAGTTTAACAAAGATAAGGGCAGGATAAGAAAAGAAAAAGAATCAAGAGATACCATTCATAATTTTTAATACTAAAATAACTCCCCCAAACCTCTGTAGATTGCTAGGGTCATAATTCCCCTTAAATGATAGCAGCTTCTAAGCCAATAGCTTGTGAATGGGAATGTAAATCTAGATAGTAGGCTAATCATCCATTGATTTTAACTGATTGGTTCAATTATGCCATTACATATGAATTTATAAAATGCACAGAAAATAACATTTACTTATCATATGCATACATTTTCTACCTCCTTATTATCATATTGTAATTAAAATAAGGAAGAAATCCAGATAAATATAAATAGACTAAACATTTCAGTGGCTAATAAGCTCAATGTCTTTTCACAATTTTTTACCTTGGTGGGATTTATCTCCATTTTCTGGGAGTTGTTCTGGATGTTAATTCCTGAAGAAAATTCCAAGCCTGAGGGAAGTACAAATGTTTTGTATGCCCATTTAACCGATTTATGAAACTCCTACTATAGTCTGATTACAATAGAGATAAGACATAGTTCCTGATCCCACAGCCTTCAAGGTTAATTTAATTGGAGATGAGACCACGTAAAGATTGCTTTGCTTACACTACACCCCGTGATTGACCCTTTGAGTCTTATTTTTCCTTAAAATAAAAAATGGGATTGCAATTTTGAAGAGCTTTCCTCACACAGAGAAATTCCGACATCGCTGCTCCTGTCATGGAAAAGACACAGTCTAGGATAACATGGGCCTCTGAGCCAGAAATTCCTTGTTTCAAATACAATACTGACTTTGTAACAAGGTGACTTTTCTCAGCCTCAATAAGGAAAGTTTAGTAAATGAAATTGATTATCTCACAATGTACCTGTGTCTGTTAATTGGAGTTATGTAGACCAACCAGCTAGCCTTAAGTACTTATTAAACTAGTTACCTTCTCCCCTTTCAACTGTATGCTATAGTTATTTATTTAGCGTCTCACCTCCCATATTGGTCTGTAAGCTTTTTGAAATTAGGGATCACATCTTACTCTTCTTTATACCCCTTACAGAGCTTGGCATAATGCCATGTGCAGGACTGAAATTCCATATTTGCTGAAGGAATGAAATTTTTTCAACCACATATTGACTGTGAGAAATGAAGACAAGACATATGCCCTTAATTCTGTTGAAGTTAAAGGAGAACCTACTTGATTAACCCGAACAGAATGATGCTTTACACATTCATTCTAGAGAAGACTAAACATATACTTAACAACTGTTGTTTAGAATATGAGGTTATTACACAAAGAGTGAAAAGTGACTCACTGAATTTTCCAAGGGAAGGTAGGAAGAAATAAGCTTTCAACTCACTCACGAAGCTCAAAATCAACATGGAAAGACTGATTTGCTTGTCTTGCTTATAGAATCAAGTTAATACTTTAGAGTCATAGTGCTTTTTGGAGATACACATGATGCTGAATTTTGGAATTTCATATAAAATACCCTCACCTAACATGGCTTAACTTTTTGATGTGAGGACACAGAGAGAGTAGACAAATTAATCTTAGGGTCCTTTGAATCCCTATGATTTTTTTGACCTATTTAGTTTTCCCTTCTATTTCACCTCTTAGAAAAGGTTTGAAAACTTTACACAGATAATTAGACAACTAGAGAAAGAACTCTAAAGCTTCCTAACCATTCTCTTATTCTAGAAAGGTACATCATAATGAAGAGTGTCAATGTTTTAGGTGACAAAGGTCATATATATACCTAAAATAGGTAATAATTGTGTCCATATGTGTTAATAGCACACCATATCCCATCCTGCTGTATTTGAACTTTCCATGAAAACAATAGCCTGTGGTGAAACAGCTTGTCATGGGTACTAATGAAAAATTGCCCGCGATACCCTGATGAGATTCCTCCTGCACTTATTCTACCCCTGAGGTCTGAGAATTCACAGAACACAAAAATAAGATTTTTCTCTCTCTCTTATCCTCTACCAAAAATTGTACACACAATTCAAAATATCTCAAGTAGAAAAAGTAGGTAACATGAAAAATGCTTTTTGGAATGCAACCGTACATTGGTTAATTATTTTAGAATGCTAACTTGCAAGAGGACAGATTGAAGGAGGCTGAAAGTCATTTGTGTTTGACACCAAAGTTATTTTAGACCCACAAGCAAATAGATGGTCACTCTTTTTCTCATTTTGTGTAGGACATTCCTGGTGGAGAGCTGAGCAGACTCCCATAGAACAGAAATAGTCAAAATGCCCCTCTTATGTAACCTTCATGTTCTTTAAAAATCGTGGTGTGTTAACATCACTGGAGCTTTATCTTTCCAAAGATTGTATATAGCAGATTTGGAAAAGTAAGTGAAAAAAATGATGAAAAAAAAAACTTCTTTGTAAGATAATAAAATGAAATTTGAATAATCATGATCTCATTTTGACTTCTCCACTTTAGAGTTTATATGGGTCAGTTTCTACTGCCTTAATTAGCAAAATCAAAATAACAAAAAATGGCAATTTTCTACACTCTTGTTGTTTTTTTTTTTTTTCCATTCTCAGCCTGTAGCAATCATTATAATTTCCAAATGCAAAACCCCGAGTTTAAAATGCAACCTTCCCAGAAGTTGGCCAACTCTTACAGACTCAAAGTGGCAGAAACAAGTAAATCTTTTCTTTTCTGACATCTTCTCCTGTTAAAACTTCTTTTGGCACACGCGCTGAGTATGAATCAGTCACCATGTAAATAAATTTCTCTGTCACTGTTTTTTATTGTAAAACATCTTGCCCATTGGAATAAAAGAAGAACAAGGGCATACAAATCAGATGACTAGTACACTTCTAATTTATACCTTCCACGGATAGCCTTTAAGCCACAGTTGACCTCTTATTTTTTTTATATATTAGCTGGAAACAATTCATCAAGTAAGTTACTCCCTTTCCTTTCAAATCCACTTGTATTACTAAAAGGTTGAGTAAAGACCTCTGGGGAGCAAGGGCAATTTTTGACATGGGTCTCAACAGATTAAACTATGCAGGGACAATACAGAATACATTGGAGCAATAACATTATCACATCATAGGCTGATTGAGAGGCATTTCCTTGCATTTCTGTCCTTTTACCATAAGCCAATAGTAGCCACAGGCATTTGACTGGAGAGCCTGGAGGATTGACAGGCCTGGCAGTCATTACACGCTGGATTGAATACTAGATTACTCCAAAGTGGCTGAGGGTCAGGGATCAGTGTGTTCCCTTTTGGCACTAAATGACTTTAATATCCTTACTGTATTAGTCAATTACTTTAAAGCTGCTGCTCTCTGAGCTCTCTCTGCCCCCCTGCAGTTTACTATGGACATTTGAATTGCTCCCATACTTAACCCACACATCTGCTTTTAGCTGTCAAAAGAACAGTGCTATCAGTGGAGCTATTGACAATATGAAAAGAACTGAGATACTTGCTGGAGGTGTCAAGTGCCTCTCTCTTTTGGCTGCTTCGTTTAAAAAAATAAAAAAAATAACTAAATAACTCAGTTACAAAGGAGGTCCTCAGAGAAAAGGAATTCAGCCTCATTTAATCTAGTGGCATGTAAAGTGACCAATAGGGAAAAACATTGGTGGAATTTGGGTTTTTTTCCCCTCACTTACTTCCACTAACTACATACCATCTATGTGAGTTTTTATTAATTTTTGTGAATACACACTTTGAATATTACTGTGAATGAGTGTGCACCAGTGTGAGGACCTCTAGCGAACTCTTTATTTCATTTCACAATGGTTCCAGAGATAGTGGAGAATTATATTGCACTTCTCAATTTATTAGTGCAACACAGTGAAGAATTTTATATCACAGCCATTGAACTTTAAAAGGTCTGGTGTGGCTTGGTGTTAAACCAACATGTCTAGATTAAATGTGGACTAAGCTGATTTGAAATTTAAAACTACTTGAAAGTCATGCCTTCATTGTTTCAGAAAAAGTGATAGGACTCTTACATAGAGCACATCTGTTCCTGACGTGTGTGTGTGTGTGTGTGTGTGTGTGTGCGCGTGCGTGTACCTGCTTGTGAGTACAAATGACAGGGTATGTGAGCTACAGTGATAATAAAGGGCATTGCAGAAAATTGCTAAAAGATTCTCAAGAGCTATTTCTTATATGAATAGAAAATGAGACAGAAATGTATGGAAAGTTTAACACGTTACCATTGGCTTACTTATACCAGAATCTGGGAAAACCACTGATTTCATGCTTATAGGGCACCCTTCGAAGTGAGAAGATCTGATTATTTGATCAAAAAAATGCTCCTTAACTATTCTACTAAGTTTTCATTATTGACTTTGACTCTTTTCACACACAAAATTATACACAGATATGAGCAATTCTTCGCAACAGAAAAATTTTCTTAAAACTTTATTTTTCTAAAATAATGATTTAGTTAATACACACAGTAGGCATATTTTTTTGTTTATGAAAATTTGTACCCATAAGCTGCCATTTCAGGGACCATCCACTTCCCTTGCTTAGAAAAGATTCTTCTCAAATACGAAAACATATCACAAAACAAATGTCAGCAGAAACATGATACAATCAACCCAAGTCAAAAATGGTAAAAAAAAAAAAAAAAAAAAAAAAAAAAAAAAAAAAAAAAAAAAAAAAAAAAAAAAAAAAAAAAAAAAAAAAAAAAAAAAAAAAAAAAAAAAAAAAAAAAAGGAAAGAAAAGAAAGAAGAAAAAACAAGTTTAGATTGTATCTAATCCATTACAAATGACAGTTTTTGTCATCAGAGTAACATTTTAAAGGCAATTTAAAGGGGAAATGGCATGAAATGGTAAGATTTCGAAAATACTCTGTATTTGCTAAACATAAAGATTTTGACTTAATTGTCAAAGACAACATCAACCTGATCCTAAAGATTTAAAATATATCTTTATACTTCTTACTAATACAGAACAGTTTCCAAATCTTATCATTTCATGCCATTTTCCCTTTAATTACAATGTAGTTTTTTCATTAACCTAGATTTAGTGAACACAGATCATGTAAGTAAAGTGGAATAAACTACATATACTTGGGACTTTAAAAGCTGATATGGCTCCTACCACAGAAAAGCAGACAGACCAGAAGGCAATAGTGAATATTTCCTTTCAGTGGACATCTATAAAGTATGTAAAGATTATTGCCTTGGGAAATAAATTTCATGATTTTGCTAATTTAAAATTTAGTCAGCAAAGGACCTTAAACAACTCAATACCTCTTGGCAATCATGCGTCATTAACACTTTCCATTCATTTATATTTTGTTGAGTTTTGGGAATTGAGTATTCTGGAGAAGAAAGGTAGCCTGACAAGAAAGTGATTGAATCAGCCCCCTTGGTAGTTGGGATGACAGAAGGTGAAGAACTGTAGCTACAGCTGACAACTTCTTTAGTATGAATCACTTATAAATATTTACAATTCATAGCTCAACAATAACTCTATGGGTAGCACATAAACAGAAGCATTTGATGATTTGTTTGGAATCCTGACCACTACTATTTTGATAGAATGTGTTTCTATTAGGAAGTGTTTTTAACCAGCACATTTGTTAAAGTCTATTCTTTCCTACGTCTGATCATGATTTCTGACAGATAACTTCCTTTGCAGTTTACTTATCACTTTGCATTTTTTGTAAGAAACATGTAGTTTGCGTTACTAAAGATTAACTTCCTCTTTCATTCTGTCATGCCGATTTTGATGGATGCATTTAAATTATATTTCCACTAGAATATATTACAAAGCAAATTGAGTACTTTGTTTGCAATGCTGCATACTAGTTACCTCTTAAACAGAATGATTATGATTGCAAAATCTGCAAAGTAAAATACTGTGACTTGTCTTATGAAACACAAATATCTACCACAGTCTGTTACTATGGTATCAAATTTTCACTTTCACAGATTTTATTATTGCTTCCCTAATGTAACCAGGAGAATTTGAATGACCAGTGAAAGTGGATACTCCTTTCCTCCTGACCTAGTGAGTAATGAGATAGACAACCTCCCAACCCATTAGGCCTTCAATTGTGGAGTGGGAGTGCAGTTAACTTTCATAGCATAGAAAAGGGTACATATCTTTTATGACAGTGAAAAATAAAGCTTGTAGAATTATAACTTCGTTGACGAGTAATTACATTGAAAGTGAAGTAACATCCAGAGTCTTTAAGCTTTTTTTCCTCTGTTGTAGTACAAAATGTAAATATTACATATACACACATAGGTAGTGCATGATTCAATATTTTCTGATTTTAGAAAGAAGAACTTTTTAATTTCTGAAGCAGAGAATACAGTCACTAAAGGGTGATTGCTTTTAAAAATAGACTCCCTTTAAACGGTGAAGAAAGTTTACTCTATAAATAGCATCCATAAGGGTGAGAGCTTTTCGAAATGTGATCTTCTCTTTAACAACTCTATCTATATGCTTCCTAGATTTTTTATGAAACCGTGTATCCGTGTGCCCATGTGTGTGTGTCTGGTTAATAATTCTGGTATAAAATAATTGACGGTTGTTTAGGAAAATCTCATTAGAATCATTTAAAATATCTATTTCCCTTTGAATTTGCTTCATACATAAACAATGGAAAAAGAGCCTACAGAATCTGCTTGTCATGTATCATACTTCAATATGTAAACAACTTACTGACTGGCTTTGCATGAAAGTAGGGCCCATAATTTTCAGTCTGGAAATGACATATACAAATAAAGGAACTAAAGCATGGAAAGTAACATATTTTGGTCTTGTGACTAATGGTAACCTGGTGCTATTGAATTACTGAACTGTGTCTGAGAACTAATGAGAAAATTTTCCCAAGGGAATCTTTATCCGGTGCACTTGGAGAGCACCTCAGGGACCTATTCTGAGTCTGTCACCTTCCCCGTCTCATTGACACGCCACTTCTTTACCACCATTACACTGTGCAACCATTTCACTTCACACCTCACGATTAGAATATTAAAAGGAGAGAATACTGCACGACTTGTTCCAGATAGCAGAGTTGTTTTTGACACTTAGAATAGAAATTGTCACCAGAATATCACAAAGACATGAGAGTCTCCAACTGAGTAGAACATTCTAAAGCTTAAAGCTATTTTATTTTACAGCTAATGAAAACTTTCAAGAAAGTGCTTAATGGCACCTAATTCATTTACTCAGAGTTATTTAAGGGCTGCATAATTTTAACCAAAAAGAATAATTGTACCTTTAAAGTTAGAAGAGCAAGTCTGCCATAGAAATTTAGTTTGGATCATTATTATATTGATATTTTTCTTGGTTATTGTTTTGTTTGATCTTGTATATATGCAGATAGAATGTATGTTTCTAGAGAGAAAGTGGTATTTTTTGATTGGGCAATGGTTAAGAATAGTAATACTATCACGGATGTCTTACTGTAGTGCATAAGGATGGAGATATTACTTCTAGAACTAAGTGAAATACTTAACAGGATGCTCCTACTTTCCAACACGGAGAAACAAAGAAGGGGGAAAGATAAGGTCATATAAAGATGTATACCACTATTACAATGCTTTTTAAAAAAAAATCAATTTTAGCAATGAATCATTGATTAGGGGATTCTCTTCCCACAGCTGGGGGCCATTTTTTTTTTTAAATCAGAAGTGAAACCCTGCCACTAAAGAAAAAAAACAAAATTAGTGTTGATCTGTTATTTTATCCTTGAAAAAAGCACAATGATTGCCTCTATGATTAGGCTTGACTATATCCCTGTAGCATTGTAAGCATTATTATTTCCATTGCTGAGGTCAGGCTATTAAATTTAGAGCATCACACATTCATGCTAAAGATGCTTCCATGAAAATTTTGGGTTGGCATCTATTAGTTCTGCCAATGACCTTAGCAGTTATCTGTGTATTTTCCAAAATATATTTTGCATCATAATTAAAATTCCTTTATTAATATTTCTGCTACATTTACTGTTGCCCCAAATTAGACAATCTCCACTCTTCTTAATAACTGGCCAAACATATATGCTCACATGGACAAATACAGACAAATATTATTGAAGAGAAAATTCTACTGAATAATAAATTTCCAGAGCCATTCTATTTCTATGACAGCTTATGGAAAGTCTGACTTTTCTACAGTTTAGGACATTTCATTACTGGAACTTGTTTAGATTAGAAAAGAATGTAATCCTGGTATGGTCACTCAGGTTTTTACTATGGAAGTGTGTGCTGGGACTTGATATTTTAAAATTTTTATTCTTAAATTGACCTCATATAGTGGTATTCCCTTTTCAGAACCTTATTGTAGAGCAAAAATAGGCTGAAACAAATTCTAAAGTTCTCTGGTTCCCTTCAGGGCACACCTAGAAGGATTTATCTCTGGCAAAAGTAGAAAACCGAAAACACTTTGGGTTCAGGGGCAGTGGAAAGCTTAAATGTTTGGAATCCATGTGGTATTCGTAATGGTGGTCATCTGGGATAGAATTGTCTATGAAGAACCTTAAGGAAAGACTTATGAAAAAATTTGCGTGAGTTTATCAGTCCAATACGGTAAGTCCAGGGAAAAGGAAAGGAATGAATTGGAATCAGCGTCATGGTGTCAGTGTTTATTGAGCATCTATGTTTTTGCTACCTCTGACCCATTTTATATCATATGCTGGGATAAGAGCTGGTCTTATGGTTCTTTCTTTCCACTGCAAAAAGATATGAGCTCAATTTTTGCTCTTTTCCTCTGAGTTCAGAAATTATTGTTTTGATATATAATGTATATCTGTTACCAGGTCTGTTAATTTACTGTGATAGAAGGAAGAGAAAGAGGACCAGAACACTCTAATTTCTGGTATACCATTTGCATTTCAGTACTCAAGTGTTAAAGTGAAACTTGCCTAGTGAATTGAGTTAAGAATCCCTTTTTACACTATGGTAGCTTGAGCTTCAATACTGTAGATGAGACCTTGTGACTCTTGAGTGGTAATGATTTAAAACGTGATGCACATGAGGGAGTTAAACACACACTCATAAGCCTGCATGAGCCGTCCATTACAAGAGCTTCCTTCATTTTCTATGCCAGAGTCACAAAATAACTTAAAACTTTGTCCCAGAGATGAAATCAAAAGTCCACCTCTCACACATAAAAAGGACATCTCTATGGATTTAAACCAAGACCTGATTATTCAGTAGCAACTTATTTGGCTCATGGCTAAGTCAAAGTTTGCTACTTCTGGGCATGTTTGACTATAGGGAACTCGCCCTCATTTTCATCCTTCGGCCTGTTCTGAAGAATGTGAAAAACACACAATTTCATTTTTACTCATGTGGTTTTGAATGGGCTCTTATTTGACTCATCTTTTTTAGAAGTGGGAAAAAATATAAGACAGCATTTGCATGTGCAGGGATTTGGGGATTTATTCTCTTTCTTCTCTTTTCCATTTCTTTTTCCCCTTGACAGAATTTCTGGTCTTTAGGCATTTGTAAGGTCTCTGCTTCATTCTTTCAAATTGGTCCATGATATATGGGTGGGGAGATGGGGGATACAGGAATCCAGTCCACCGGACTACTTAGAACCTCAGGGACTACAGGTCACCACCCCGAGCAGAATCGTTCAGCTGAAAATGCCTCAACACAACTTAGGCAGTCATAGACTGACATCACTCAAGGAGATGGACCCTCTTTGATGCCACTCATTGGGCCCACACCCCTATCCTGGCACATTGCTGTATCTTGCACACACTCCTAAAGACACCTTTTTTGTTTTTGATTTATTGCACCTTAACCTCCTCCAATTCCTTTGTTATATAAGTTTTTTGTTTTGTTTTGTTTTTGTTTTTTTTTTTTAATTTTGGTACTAAACAAGACCTACAAATGAAACATTTTAGGGTGAACAACAAACAAAAAAAGAGATGTGTTTCTCCCACCCAGGATCCAGATCGGTCAGACCAATTACTCTCTTCAAAGGGAACTGGGTGAGAGAAAGCTGGTAGAGCTCAGTAGAATCAATTAGTAATGCCTGCAAAATGGTTTCTACGGAGTATAAAATATGTGCACTGGCAGAAAAGGTATATGAAAAATTTGAAAATGCTTTAACTCAAGATTGGATTCATGAAAAAAAAAAAGCCAATTTGAATTTTATCAATTAGTTCAATTCATATTAAGATAATATTATAAAATGGAGGGTCATGCTTTTCATTGCTAAAGTTTCTACATTAGTGCATGTTTGGTATTTTATTTTCAATGTCAAAGAACCTAGCTGACAGTTTGAATCAAAGTCAATTTATTTCAGCAAATGTTATAAATTGATACCTGGTTTATATTTCTGTTGTTTTGATAGTCCGTGGTTGAGCTGATTTCCCCACACTCTATTTCTATAACTTTAAAGTGTCATTTGAGAACACAGGGGTTTTATTTTCTCATGATCTTATGCAGTTGCAGAAAAATTTCTTTGAGGTGTTTTTGGAGAGATTTCCTTTTGGCTATGTCTATACAATGTCTAAATAAACAGTGAAAAGTTGAAAAGTTCAGTTAATTCCCCTTGTTATTGGCTTTCTAGACACTAAATAAGAATTTAACTCAAAATGATATGCAAATTTTTCAATTAAAGTAACCTGTCAACTTAGTCCAATCAGTCAAAACCATGTGCACATTGGGAAATTTTTTGCTACTCAATGATGTAGCAAATTTGCACATAGCTAGAGATTCTATATGAAATTTAAGTTTGGTACTACATAGATCTCAGTCTATTGTTTTTCTCCCTTTGATTCTCCTTGGATTTTTCTCCATTACATCTTAAACAAATTATAAAATAAAGAGCAATTGGATTTTTTTCTTCATTAGTTTGGAAGCCTGGATGTTTGACTCTTTTTTCTATACAAACTACCAAATATTTAAGGACTAGTTGCTAGGAATGTTAGATAAATGAGAGACAATCTCTGCTTCCAAGGGGCTTTGCATTAGTGAGGGGGAAAGCATCCAGTGATTTAATAAAAAATAGTATGTCAAAGGAAATAAATTCAAACACAGTTATAAGCAACATTTTGAGAAAAGTATAAGGAGAGTAAGGAAGGAGTTCATGGAAGAGTGACTACTAGAATCCAGACTTAAGAGTTAAGTGAGATTTAAAATTTAGGGGAAAGACATTCAGATTAAATGAATAAGATGAGTAAAATATTAACTCATGTGAGTGCATGAGTGAGTTTGTATAGTGGTGTAGATTGTGTGGAGGGATATAGTGGATATTTCAGAGCCATGAAGGGAACAATGCATAAAATGATTATATCTAGAATTATTTACCAGGGGCATTGAGCATTTTATAATCTTTAATTTTCAACAAGTTTAAAGCTAGCAGTATGTTGCTACTCAATATAATTTCATTCTTAGATATGGTGAAGTATTTGCATGCTGTAAATCAGTCACTGGAAAGTCAAATTTACCTAATTTACATTATGGTAAAAATTTTTAAGAAATGCCATAGCTATAGAAAAATGCATGCAGTAGAATTTAGTTGCTTTATATCTAGAGAGAAGGTAGGAAAATATTTTCCACCAAATATAGGTATAGATATGTGAACTATTATTCTTTCTGACAGTAAAGATCAGAAAATGAATTTTCCATGGCTAAAGACTTGAGGGAGGCATTATTAAGGGTTCTCACTTATTATTCCCACAGTGTTTTCTGATTCTCTGTGGCTCTATTGGTGTTCTGGAACTGTTTTGTTGGACTCATTGAAACTACACTTCAGCAATGCAAAGGCACAGGGCTTCTTGGGTTTAGTTCACCTTCTGGGAGTCAACAAAGAGAACCAAAGCAACTAATTTAAATCTTGGAACATTAGATAAATTTTGAAGTCTTTGTTTATATGATTCTAGGCATGTAGTCATAGATGAAAATGAAACTGAATCCTGCTCAAAAAGTCCATCAAAACATTTCTTTCATCTGGTGTGTGTTGCTTTGCTGAGGAGTGGTTTCCAACCACAAGGATCATACTACATATACTCCCTGCCAAATGTTTTTCAAGTTAGTAGCGTCAACTCATGGGAATCAATGTTAAATTGATATGGAAGTTCCTCAAATCCATCATAATCATTCTTAAGTTTCAAGCTGACATTATTTAGATCTTCAACCAAACAGAAGGCTCTGGTCATAGGAACCCAAAACATGTTATAGAAACATCACATCCTCCCAAGTGAGAGGATACAAACTATATCTGATTTGGTGATTCAGCTGTATGGTAAGACTGGAAGACATGCAACACCAGGGATACGTGGTGGGAAAAACCCTCTGAAGAACACCAGAAGGTTTTATGTGCTGGCTCTCACGTTACCGTTTTCACTTTTTTGTTTGTTTGTTTTAGATATGGAGTTTTTTGATACAGACTTAGTTGAGAGCTTGGCTATTCACATGTAACAAATTTGTTTATCTGAAGACTAGGTTATCTGAAATCAGAACTACAACACCAGCTTTCTTTTGGTTTCCATTTGCTTGAAATATTGTTTTCCATCTCCTCACCTGGAGTCTGAATGTGTCCTTGTGGGTTGGATGTGTTTCCTGAAGTCAGCAGATATTTGTCTTGTGTATATTTATTCATTCAGCCAGTCTATGTCTCTTTAGAGGGCAGTTCAAGCCATTGACATTTATTGAGAGGATTGATAAGTGGGGCAGATTTCTGTTCATCCTGTTGAGTTGGACTTTGTTGCTTTGTTTTCTCTCTAGAGCCATTGTGGTATCTGGCCTTTGACCTTTAGCTTTTGGACGATTTTACATTGGTGAGTGTTTATTGTGCTGATCCACATATAACACTGTTTTGAGTACTTCCGGCAGGGCAGGTCTTGTCTTGATGAATTCCCTCAGTCTTTGCTTGTCTGAGAAGGTCTTTATCTCTCCTTCATATACAAAACTTAGTTTTGCAGGGTACAAGATTCTAGGCTGGGCATTATTCTGTTTGAGAAGAGTGACAGTGGAGTCCCAGTCTCTTCTTGCTTGTAAGGTCTCATTTGAGAAGTCTGCTGTTATTCTGATGAGTATTCTTTTGTAGGTTACCTTCTTCTTTCACCTTACAGCTCATAGGAGGGCCTCTTTGGTGGTTGTTTTGGTCAGTCTGATGACTATGTGTCATGGTGTCTTCTGTTTGCAATGAATATCCCAGGAGTCCTTTGAGCTTCTTGTACCTGGATATCTAGATTTTTAGCTAGGCCTGGGAAATTTTCCTCTATTATATCCTCAAATAGCTTATCCAGCCATTGTGCATTTTCTTCTTCATCCTCACGGATGCCTATGTTTCTCACATTAGGACTCTTCACATAATCTCACATTTCCTGTAGGCTTTGCTCTTTTCTCTTATTTCCCTGTCTATCTCTGTGACTAACTTATTTAATTGAAAGACGTTATCTTCAATCCCTGAGATTCTTTCTTCTGTTTGATCTACCCTTTTCTTGAGGCTTTCCACTGTGTTTTGTAATTCTTTGAATAAATTCTTCATTTCCAGTTCTGTTTGATTTTTCTTTAATATTTCAATTTCTTTTGTGAATTTTTCTTCCAAGTCCTGAATTTTTTTGTGTGTGCTTTCTTAGTGTTGGTTATCCATTTTCTCTTGCATATCATTGAGTTTTTTTACAATCCATGTTCAAAATTCTTCTGTCATTTTAGTGTTCTGAATTTTGGTTGATGTCCATTGCTAAAGAGCTAGTAGTGTTCCCCTTTGGGGGTGTGCTTTCGTTTGATTCTTCATACTTTCAGAGTTCTTTCGCTGACTCCTTCCCATCTGGATCAGCTGTTGCTTCTTACCTTTAGATTTTCCTTTGGATAATGACACACCCTGTTTAGTCTCTGGGCTAGTAGGTGGTGTTCGTGGGTGACATTTGACCACACCCCATATGATGAGTCAGTAGATGCACTTAAAGGCTGTGCAGAATGACCTCCCTGTCAGTAGGTGGTGCTTGCTGGGAGGAGCAAGCTGCAGTGTTGTTTTTGGGTCCTGTAAGCAGCTCTTGTTCCTCTGGAGAGGCACTCTAGTGCCTCAGGTGGTGGGTGGGACCCTGGGACTTCCAGGTGTATTTTTATTCTCCACCTCAGTGAAGGCAGGTATGGGAGTGAGACTGCCCTCAAGTTCCACAAATGCTATTAGCAGGGGTCAAAGGTCTGTTCTCTGCTTCTGGGCAAAGCTGCCAGGGAGGGGCAGAAATGGCCCCACTCAGCCAAAAAGTCTTTGTGTGGGGGTGGGGCTGTTGGAGACCTGCAGTCTGGAGCAGGCTCACTCCTTTCCACCCTCCCCTATTCTGAAGTTTCTCCAGGGCCTCTGCCAGCAGGCAGGACCTCAAGCCAGCAGATCTCCCCTGGCTGTGATGTGGGCTAGGAGGTTCCCTGCCCAGGATCACAGCCTGAGCTGGGAGCACAGCCTCCCCTCCCCCACCCAGGGGAGCAGAGTTGCCCCCCAGGCACGCTGATCTTCCCCTGAAGGAACAAATACCTCAGTAGACTGTTCATAAATATCCCTCTGTGCCCCTGGTCAATGTAATTGAGACCTGGGTGTATGGGATCTGGTCTGCAACCCTGTCCCCCAGGCCCCAGAGATCAATCTCTGATCCTGCCAGGGAGAAGAGCGCTGGTCTCAAGTCACCCACAGGGTGACAAAGCTGGATCAATGTCTTTCCACCTCAGGATTTGCCCTGCTCTGCTGGAGTCACCAGGCAGGCAGCACCTGGGAGTCCTGCCAGGTAGGGATCTCATAGTCTGAGTATCACTCATTCTGCTGTAGGGCCCCAAAAGGAAAGGTCCCATTCCCTGCAGATGCCTCCAGTGGTGGCTAAATTGTCTCTCTCAGCAGCCTGGGGTAGAGAAAGGGGAGAATGAAGCAATATGGTGCCTGCTGGTTGGCTGGGGTCTGTGGACCAGTAGGTACCCTGAGGGAGCTGGGAGCCTGGTTCCCTGTCCACAAGAGGCTCACCACTCACTGGCTGAGGCCATCTCTGGGCTGGTGTTAGCAGGTCTCTCCAACTACTCAGGAGCCCACCAGCAGTCTGAGATGCAAGGGAGGGGAAATTTAACCACTCCACCTACCTTGTCACTGGTCTCCAAGCCTCTTGAGGGCCTTTCTCTTTCCAGATCTGCTTCACAACTTCTTCCTATGGAGTGGAGTCTCCTGTAGTTTCAGGCACCCTTCCTTCCAACCCTCATCTGATCTATGTTTGTCTGCCTGTTTATTTTTTTTTTCATTTTCTTCTAAAATATATCTTTCTTGCAGAGACACTCTGGCTGGTGATTCTTCTCCCAAACAAATTTGGCATTGGTTTTTAGCAATCCTTTTCCTTAAAAAACAGTTGACCATTTGCCACGAGGAATTTCTCACTTGCTTCTTTCTACAGGCTGCAATCACCAGACATGGTGCTACCCTCCTCTATTCTCTTCACATTTTTTCTTGCTGGCCTCATATTTCTATTTATCCTCCAACGATTGTTGTCGTCTTATACAGAGATGTTAAAAGAACATTGTATTTTTCTGTCTCAGTCTAGATAATGACTTGAGGTCTTCTCATTCCTTTTCAAGTGAGATCTTTCAGATTGATTTCCTATTAAGGTGGTCTTCAAGTATGTATTGGTGATTAGTCATAAAAAATTGTGAAAATTTATGTACAACATTGGAAATTTTTGATCTCATCTAAAACTTTTTGTATTTTTTATAAATTTAAGCAGTTGCAAATTATGCAATTTCTAGCATATTCTAAATATTACTATTTAAATAGAGTATAAATCAATTTAAACTTAGAATAGAAAAACTTACATTAACAACAAATTCAGAGAAACACATTGGAGGTAGTAAGATAAGGACCTTTGAAAAATCTTCTCCCCCATAGAAACAATGAGAAAAACACTGACAAAAATGGTAAAAATCAACTTTTTCAGAAACTTGGAAATGAACCAAAACCTTACAACAATATAAGAAGAATTTATCTCAGAAAAATGATTGAATATAGGTAAGAACAGTGAGCTTTGTAGCATTTTAACTTGCCCATCATCCCCTCCCCAGATCCATGGCAATTTAGAAAACCAAAAGCCTTATAATACGTTAGCTGTGAAAATCAGCAACCAAACAGCCACTGGGAGAGACAAATGGGTTTGAAGATCCCACAAAGCCCCATTCCTAGAAAAATATCACAATTTGGAAACTCCCTGAAAAGCTCCATTCTCAAGGTTAGCCTTTATTTGATCTGATTCAGAGCTTGCTCTGTGTGAGTGAATAGACATATCCCTGTATTATATCTTGAAAGTAATCAATGGCAATTGTTTAACATCAAAGCAGAGTGAGATGGAGATAGTAGTCAGTGCTAACAAGAGGCTGACCAAAAATCTTAAAAGAAAAACTTAGGATATGGTATTTCCCATAGATGGCTCTGAAAAGCTCTGACATACTTCTAGGAATCTAGAATGCCAAGCACATGTGCAGAGCTGTGCACTTCTTAAGGAAGGAGCTAAGAATGGCCTGATCTCTCACCTGTAGCTGAACTTGAGGCTATTCACAAGCAGGAAGTGAAGGCTAAGGCTTAGCTGTAGACTGCTTATTGCAGCATTGGAGCATGCCTTAAAGCACACCCAGAGCCACCTGGCAAAGGCTGGGAGACTTACTGATTCAAGGCATGTTGTACAATTTATGTTTGGTTATTAGCTGCCCACTAAGCTTACTGAGCAGAAACTTCAGTGCTTGCACACAGCAAAAAATGCACATTTTACAAATTTAGTCCAAAAAAGTCAGTAAACAGTAACAACAACAAAACAAGGGTGCCAATAAGAAAAGAATAGTCTTTTCAGCAAGTGGTACTGGGACAACTGGATAACCACATGCAAAAGAATAAAATTGTACCCTTAACTCACATGATACATAATCATTATATCAATATATATCATAGATCTAAATATAAGCACCAAAACTGTAAAGCTTTTATAGGAAAACTTAGGTCTAAATCTTTATAACCCCATGTAAGGCAATGTATTATTAAATGTAATACCAAAAATACAGGAGGTGGGCCAAGATGGTGGACTAGAAGCAGCCTGCACTTGCCAACTGGATGGATCATCCCAGAGAGAACATTGTAAATCATCAGAGAAGTAACTGGAGATACCCAAAGTGAAGGAGAGAGAGGCAGATGATCCACTTGGCAATATCAGAATGTACCTGGGGAAAGTGTTCACACATGGGGAAGGGATGGAGAGAGATCCCCAGGGATCCACACTCCTCCAGCAGACACCGAAACCTGAGCTGCAAGGGGGCTCCCCGCCACAGCAGGCCTCCGAACTGATTAGGGAGCTGCTTGAACACTGTGCAGCAGCATTGCACCAGAAGGCAGGCACATTGGGGTCCCACTACTTTCTGATCCTGCATCACTGCAACAGATGTCATTCTGTACTCTCAGCCCCAAAGCACCCTGTCTACAGAGGGGTTGGCTCCACTGCAGCAGCTTCCCCATTGCCCCTGCTGGTCTGGGGAGGGACCGAGGAGGGTGGGTGTTCTCACACACATTGTGACTGGGTGCAACCCCAACTCCCAGGGGCCACCTCCAAGGGATCTGAGCAGAGTAGGTACCAGCAGCCTCAGCATTTGCCACTGTTGTCTTGTCATCTTGACAGCACAGCCGCTGCCACCTGGGTAGCATTGCAGCAGCTGCTGCAGTCAAACTTGGGTGTAAAGAGAGATCAAGCCATTGCAACTGGCCAGCAGGGTGCATACATCTCCCCAGCCCCACCAGCCATGAACTGCCCAGCCACTGCAGCCCAAGAAGCTGTCCCACCAACATCTATGGTCCTGTGACCCACCCGGTGCCAGTCAAGGCTTTCTGACCCACCCAAGCAACCACCTAGGCCCCACAACCCACCCAGGCACCTGCCCAGGTTCCATGACCCACTCAGGCACTGGCCAACTTCTGGTGAACCACCCAGCTACCATAGTCCCACATCCTGCATGCCCCAGTGGCCCTGCATGCTCACTGCAGCATGCACATCGGCAACCACAACCACTGCCCATGCTAAATGGCTGCTGTGGCACTGCCCACTGCATGCTGCCACAGACCCACTCACCGGAAGCCACACACTGCTGTGTACTGCTACTGCCCCTGGAACTGAATGGAGCGAACACCCACAGCCCTGACATCTAGAGCCAATGCCTAAATAGCCTCATCCAACCACCACTGCCACCTCCATAGGCAGGTCTGAGCAGAGCAAACTCCTATGCCACCCACCTCCATGGAGAGGGACACAATCAGCACCCTGCTTAAGCTTCCAACAATGGCCTGGGGACTAACTCACCATTGAATATGAATATCCCCCAGCACCAGTTTGGACTGTGAAAACCAGAGGGGAACAGGATGATGCAGGGGAACGGCTGTGTTACAGGCTCTCAGTGCATCTGCCCCTCTCCTGCCAGGTAAATTCTCCAGGATAGGACACAAGTGAACCAGCCATGGCCCTCTCTGTTTTTTCACTAAGTAGGAAAGTTCCCAGCAGGGAACAGGGGCACAACAAATTTATCTGTCCTGAGCTGAGAGAAGAGGTTTCCAATGAGAGGGAACCAACAAAAGTACTCAGGCAAAATGAAAAAACAAGCTGTTTCAGAACCCCCAAAGGATCACAGTAGGTTTCCAGCAACAGTCCCCAACCTAAAGGAAATTGTTAAAATGTCAGAGATAGAATTCAGAATATGGATGGCAATTAAGATGAATGGGATTGAAGAGAAAGTTGAAAACCAACAAAAAGAAGCCAAAAAAAATATTCCAGGACATCAATGAAAAAAATGTCAAAGTTACTAAAGAGATAAACAACATAGGAAAAGATATAACAGAACTTAAAGAAATGTAAGAGTCATTTATGGAATTTCAAAATAGAGCAGAAAGCTTCAACAACTAGCTAGACCAAGAAGAAGCAAGAATTTCAGAGCTTGAAGCCAAGGCTTTCAAACTAACCAGGTCAGTCAAAGATGCAGAAAAAAATAATAAAGAAGAATGAACAATCACTCAGAGAAATAGGGGACTATGCAAAGCAAGCCAATGTAAGAATTATAGGTATCCCTGAGGGAGAAGAAGAAAAAGCAAAAAGCATAGAAAACTTATTTGAGGGAATAAATGAGGAAAACTTCCATGGTATCCCCAGATTTAGCTATCCATATACAAAATTGTCCTGGAACACCTGGAAGATTCATAGCAAATGGCACATCAACAAGACACATTGTAATTAGTCCGGCCAAAGTCAAAAGGAATAAGAAAATCTTACAAGCGGCGAGATGAAAGCAACAACTAACTTACAAAGAAAAACCCATCAGACTGACAGCAGGTTTCTCAACAGACTTGACAAGCCAGAAGGGATTGGAGTCCCATTTTTATTTTTTAATTTAATTTAATTTTTTAGTCTTTAAGATGCCTTTTCACTTTATTTATTTTTTTATTTCAGAATATTATGGGGGTACAAACATTTTGGTTACATGAGTTGATTTTGTACAGTTTGAGTCAAAGTTATAACTGGTCCATCACCCATATAGTGTGCATTGTACCTGTTAGGTGTGAATTTACCCATTCCCCCCCCCACCTGCTTGATTTCCATTGAATTTTCCTACCATATGTGCATGTAAGTGTTGATCGATAAGTGTCAATTTAGTAGTGAGTATATAGGGTTTTTGTTCTTCCATTCTTGTGATACTTCACTTAAAAGGATGATCTCCAGTTCCATCCAGGTTGTTACAAAGGTATTAGTTCACCATTTTTTTAAATGACTGGGTAATACTCCATGGTATACATATACCACATTTTATTAATCCACTCACGTATTGATGGGCACTTCGGTTGTTTCCACATCTTTGCAATTGTGAATTGTGCCTCTATAAACATTTGAGTGCACGTGTCTTTTTATAATTTTTTTTCCTTTGGGTAAATATCTAGAAGTGGGATTGCTGGATCGAATGGTAGGTCTACTTTTAGTTCTTTGAGAAATCTTCATACTACTTTCCATAGAGGTTGTACTAGTTTGCAGTCCCACCAACAATGTATAAGTGTTCCTATCTCTCTGCATCCACACGAGCATCTGTTGTTTTGGGATCTTTTGATAAAACTCATTCTCCCTGGTGTTAGGTGATATCTCATTGTGGTTTTGATTTGCATTTCCCTGATAGTTAGAGATGTTAATCATTTTTTCATATGTTTGTTGGCCATTAGTCTATCTTCTTTTGAAAAGCTTCTGTTCATGTCTTTTTGCTCACTTTTTAATGGGGTTGTTTGATTTTTTTTCTTGCTAATTTGGTTGAGTTCTTTGTACATTCTGGTTATTGGCCCTTTACAGATGTATAGCATGCAAATATTTTCTCCCATTCTGTAGCTTGTCTGTTTGCTCTATTGATTGTTTCCTTGGCTGTGTAGAAGCTTTTTTTATTTAATTAGGTCCCATTTATTTATTTTTGTTGTTGCTGTGATTGCCTTTGGGGTCTTCTTAATAAATTCTTTGCCTAGGTGGATATCTAAAAGAGTTTTTCTGACCTCTTCTTCTAGAGTTCCTATAGTTTCATGCCTTAGGTGTAAGTCTGTTATCCATCGTGAATTAATTTTTGGGAGTGGTGAGAGGTATAGATCCTGTTTCAGTCTTCTACACGTGGCTATCCAATTTTCCCATCATCATGTATTGAATAGGGGATTCTTTTCCCAATGTGTTTTCATCTGCTTTGTCAAAGATCAGATGGTAATATGATGATGGTTTTATATTTGGGTTCCATGTTCTGTTCCATTGGTCTAGGTCTCTGTTCTTGTGCCAGTACCATGCTGTTTTGGTTACTATATCCTTGTACTAGCTTGAAGTCTGGTAAATCGATGCCTTTAACACCAAGTAACAAAACTGAAGCATCAATAAATTGACAGAATCAACATTGTTAAAATGTCTATACTACACAAAGTGATTTACACATTCAATGCAATCCCCATTAAAATACCAATGTCATTTTTTTGCAGATCTAGAAAAAAATAATTCTATGCTTCATATGGAACAAGAAAAGACCCTGAATAGCCAAAGCAACCTTAAGCAAAAAGAACAAATTGGGGAAGGGGGGCATTTTTAGACTTCTTAAAAAGAACAACTGCCAGCCAAGAATTTTCTATCCTGCAAAATTAGTTTCATGCATGATAAAGAAATAAAGACTTTTCCAGACAAGCAAACACTAAGGGAATTTACTACTACTAGACCTACCCCACAGGAAATGCTCAAAGTGCACTACACATTGAACAGAACAATAGATACCCACCAGTATAAAAACATTGAAAAGTTAAAGCTCACAGCTCTTATACAACAGTAGCATAAGAGGGAAAACAAAACAATAAGGTATCATTCAAAATGATGAACAGAATAGATTCTCATATATCAATACTAACACTTAAAGTGAATGGTCTTAATCCTCCACTTAAAAGACACAGACTGGCCAGGCGTGGTGGCTCACGCCTGTAATCCCAGCACTCTGGGAGGCTGAGGCGGGTGGATCGTTTGAGCTCAGGAGTTCTAGACCAGCCTGAGCAAGAGTGAGACCCCGCCTCTACTAAAAAATAGAAAGAAATTGGCGAAACAACTAAAAATAGAAAAAATTAGCTGGGCATGGTGGCGCATGCCTGTAGTCCCAGCTACCTAGGAGGCTGAGGCAGGAGGACAGCTTGAGCCCAGGAGTTTGAGGTTGCTGTGAGCTAGGCTGACACCCTGGCACTCTAGCCCAGGCAAGAGAGTGAGACTCTGTCTCAAATAAAAAAACAAAAAAAAAAGACACAGACTGGCTAAATGTATAAAAAAAAAAAAAAAAAAAAACACTCCCTAAGTATATCCTGTCTCCAAGAAACACATCTACCTGGTAAGGACTCTCACAGACTCAAGGTAAAGGAATAGAAAAAATATTCCATGCAATGGAAACCAAGAGTGAACAGGTGTAGCCATTCTCATATCAGATAAAATTGACATTAAATCAATGGTAAAAAAAAAAAAAAAAAGACAAAGATGGCCATTATGCAATGATAGAAGGAACAATTCAGCAAGAAGACATAACAATCATAAATATATATTCACCTAACACAGGAAATCCTAGATTCCTAAAACAAATTGTACTAATCTAACCAAAGAAATAAACAGTAGCATCGTAATCTCCGGGGACTTCAACACCCCACTGACAAATCAAAACAGATTATCAAAGCAGAAAGTCAACAACAACAAAAAAACACTCCACTTAAATGGGACTTTGGAATAAATGGACCTAACAGCCATCTACAGGACACTCTACCCAAAAACTACAGAATATACATTCTTCTCATCAGCACGTGGGACAAAAATCTGTGGGATACAGAAAAACAGTGTTAAGGGGAAAGTTCTTAGCCTTAAATACTTAAATCAAAAAGACAGAGAGATCGCAAATTAACAACCTAATGTCACATTTGAAGCAGTGAGATTTTTTTTGCTGGGGAGATGTTTGAGTTCTTTGCACATTCTGAATATTAACCCCCTGTCAGATTAACACCTAATATTATTTATTATAATGCAAGTTATGGTGCAAGAATTATTTACATAATAACATCAATCATTGCTCAAGTATTAATATATTGAAAATACTTTTCTAACTTGTGGCTTATCTTTTTTGTTTGTAGTACTGATTTACATGCAAAACTTCAGAATTTTATATACTGAAATCCATTCGCTTTTGTTTTCTTCTTTCATTTTTATAAAGACTTTCATGTTGTGAAATCACATAAATATTTGCCCATGTTTTTCTTGCTCTTTTGTAGATTCATACTTTGTATTTATTTCTTTAATCAGTCTTGGATGTTGAAGTATGATGCTTCATTGGGAATTTAATTGTAGTTTAAAAAATAATTAACTGTCTCAGGACTATTTAGCAAATATTTCATCACTTTTCAGTAATTTGAAATTCCATCTTTATCATAAACTAGTCTTTCCGTTGATACTTATGTGTTAGACAGTAAGTTTTCTCTTCTGTTTCTTGTACTGGTATCTTATTATTATTGTAATTTTACAATGTATTTTAACATTTAAAATCAAGTACAACTTTAAATAAGCTATGTATTTTTTAAAGAATTATCTTAGCTATTCTCATAAACTTAATCTTACACATGAATTTTATCATTTGATAAAATGTCCCCAAATTTTTTATAGGGATTTTGAGTTATGTTACAATGTATTAAAGGGGAGAATATGGAATTGAACTGCCTGAGATTGAGTTCCAGGTCCACCAATTATATGATGTTTAATCCCATATTGGCCTCAGTTTCTTCATCTGAAAATAATAGTCATAATAATAATACCTAACCAATACAATATTCTAAATCTTAATTATGTTTGCATACATATACATATATAACTTAATATAATGTATACTCCAGAATAATGGATTTAATAAAAATTATATATTATTATTTTTAAAACTTCATTGGACTTATAAATTATTTGGAGGAATAATTAGTGTTTTAGATTTAATTTGCTTCTAATTCAGTAAAATAATTATTAATGTGCATTCTTCTTTTTCTTTTCAAATCTTTATTGATATTTTCCAAATATGTGTGGAGCATATTTTCATCCTACAAACATTTATACATATATATTTTCATTGCTCTGTGAATAAGTCAATTTTGCCATTGCATTTTCTAAACTTTTATAAGGATATATTAGAAACATTGATTTTTGTAACTTGGCACATTATTAATCTTTCTTATTAGAGCTAACCATTTTTAATCAATTAATTTGATTTATTAATCTAAATAATTTAGATTTCTAAATAATTGTGTGATTTCTAGCAATGATAAGTTTATTTCTTCCTAATATTTACATCTTATCTTTTCTTCCTTTATTACATTGTTTAGAACTTACAGAATGTTCTTAAGTCATAGTTATGTATTCTTCCATATATTATTCTGATTCCTGATTTTAATAAAATATATTTAATATTTTAAAGTCAAGTAAAATACTAGCTATTGTTGGAATAAGTCTTCTTTATCATAATTTTTTTTTGTTTCTAGTGACAATTTTTTTAGAAAGGGATATTCAATTTTATCAAACCTTTTATGAAATACAACAAAATGAAGATGCTTTTTTATGAATTATTGATTGAGTCAATGATTTACTGGAATTGATTTGTCTATTTTTATCCACCCTTGCACTTCTGGAATAAAAATGTTCCAATATTAGCACTGAAACCAAACTCCTTGTGTTTAAGTACTAGCTCTGAAACTTATTAGCCATATAATTTGGGACCTATTTCTTAAATTTGGTTCGTTCATCTATAAAATGAGTCTAATAAGGTTATTTCCTCATGCAATTATTATAAGGCCTAAAATGATAACATATCATGGTGGTTTTTAAATATATTTTTGGAATTTTTTCTGCAATGATTTTATAATGTTTGTTTCCCGATTTATGAGTGAAATCGTACCATATATTTTTGCATTATTTTGAATCATTTCAGTAGATTCTTGTTTGTTTCAGATTTTCAAACTTATTAGCATTGAGTTATTTAGTGCTCAACTAATTTTAATATCAGCCATATGTACTGTTTTATGTTCAGTCTTATTTTAAATTCTTCTTGTAAATATTTTCCCATTCCTGTATTAGCTATACTATTTTCTATTGCCACTGAAACAAACTAGCAAAAGCTTAGTGTCTTAAAGCAACACAATTTCATTATGTAACAATTTTATTATATGTAACAACATAATTTATTATAAATTGTAGAAACTATAAATACATAATTTATTCTATATATTGATCATATATATATATAATATAATTATATCAGAAGTATAAAATGTGTCCACAGAGCTATATTCCTTTTGGAGGCTTTCTAAGGGAGATCCATTTCTTCAACTTTTCCAGCCTCAAGAGGCTGTCCTATTCCTTGACTGATGGCTGCTTCCTCCATCTTCAAAGCCAGTAGCTTAACATCTCTCCTCTCTCCTCTCTAACCTCTGCTTCAGTCCCTATATTATCTTTTCTGGCTCTAATGTGACTATGTCCCTTTTATTAGGGACCTCATAATTACTTTGGGCCCACATGGGTAATCTAGTATCACACCTCCTAAGTCGTTTTTGCCAATAAGTCATATTACCATATTGACAAGTTCTGGGCTTAGGATAGGACACCTTTGGGATACCTATCAGATTAGCCATATCACAGAATTGCGATATATCGCAGAATTTCTCCAAGGCACATTACCTTGGAGTGATTTGTTAATTTTCCTATTTTTATTTTTTAATTATTTTTATGTTATTATTTTCTCCTGTTTCAACTTATTTTTGTTTGTCCAATTGTTTGACTCAATATTTTTTTAATTTTAAAATTTAAACATTTAGATCTCTAAATGTTTGTCTGATTATAGTTTTGTATACACGCCATACATTTTGTTTTGTAGTGATCCCATTATTGCCATTTTTAACAGTTGATAATTTCAAGTTTCACATTCTCCTTGATCTTAGCATTATTTAGGTGAGAATTTTGTTCCAAAAAATTTCAAGCGACTTTTTAAATTTATACTTTGCTATTAATTTCTGGTTTTATTGCATTATAGTAAAGTAACATCCTAAATGATTTCTACATTTTGAGTTTTTTAGGTTTTCTTGGTGTCCTAATAAGTAATCCACTTATATAAATTCAATGGTTACCTTTTCTGTAGGTTATAGACTGTGAGATCTAGCTATTAATTAACATTATTAATTTTATCTATAACCATTGCAGGGTTATTTATCTTTGCCTTCTTCACAGACTTCGAAGATTCCATTATACTGCCACAGATGAGGAAATGTAACATACTCTAGGAAAGCTGAGATATTGTTCAGAGATGTTAAAATTTTAGATAAAAATTGAAACAAATATAGAAGTAAAAAAATAGTGTACATTCATTTGTGGACAGTGAAAATTCATTGCTCATATGTGTACCTCCTTGACATTTTTTGTACATGTGCTTCCCAGGATACATTTAGGGAAAAGTAATGGTTACATTTAAAAGAGTATATAAGCAGATATATTTTTTTAAAATCTGCCTATTTAATCTGTCTAGTTTTCTATGTATCTGTCTTCTGAACTTTTGAAAAAAGTCTTTCGACTTTGTCCATCTACGGTGGCATTGACACACACCAGAAAAACAGTGGCACTTTTGGCATTAAGTATTAAGTATTATAAAAGTATGAGGAACTTACTTTACAACAGACAACTGCTATCCCAGCAAAAGCCCATTGTTGGTTTTAGCTTTTTTTTTTTTTATAACCTTCTGGATTGTAGCAGAGAGCTGATACTGAAACCATGTCTGCAAGTTCTAAACTAAATGAGTTTGATGGTGTCAGCTTAACTGGAGCCAAAATAAACCTACAATATATGTTTATAGTGTCTGTTTTATACATGTCTGGAACAGAGAAACTATTGAAGTTGAATTATTTCTCACCCCTGGAGAGGGTAGTCCTTCAATGTCATGACAAAGGTCACTGACAGGTCACCATGGACAAGAAAATTTCTGGATAACAGAGTGCAGTTTCTAAAGCCTGTCAGTTCTTCATCTTTACAAAAAACAAAACTGTTAAACTGTTGGGTTTTTTTAGCAAGGCCCATCACTTCAGAATAAAATGTTTTTGTAAGAAAAAGAATATACATACACACATATATGTGTATTCTTATCCTCAGTGTGTGCACAGAAAATTATAAATTGTACCTAAAAACTATTGTTTTATTTGGGGAGAATTTTTTAGTTTGAATTGTATGAAATAAGAAAATTTCACTTACGTATCAATGTCAAAAAATCTTAGCTTTGCCCAGGTTAACAGAGAGCTTTACTGACTGGTGCCAGGAGCTGGTGAATCAAATGTGAGGAATATAATCCCCAGTTCAAAAGAACAGAACATTTTTCAAATATTTCAGCATGCATAAAGTACATTTATTTTTATGTAAATGTGATCATTACTTTGATTTTAAATTCCATTTCTTATTCTGCCTCCCCCACCACCACCATTTTTAAGCAGGATGATTTTCCAAATGTTGATTCTCTTTAAATGTAAATTTACAAGGACAGATTACTCAAAAAGTGTTCTATCCTAATTATTACAACTTACATTTTAATGTTCAAGATGCTGGTATGTATAAATAATAAGTACATGATCTAACTGTCCACCTTCAGTATTGATCAACTCATTTATCTCATGTCTTCTTGCTGTTGCTATACTGACCTCTGCAGGCTTCTGAAGTTGGAAGCAATTGTTTACTTTGTGTATAGTACTGCTGGCCATTGGAGGGTAAAATGAAGGAGTCTATGGTTACAAATGACCTGCGCACTTCAAGAGTTACGGAGTTATTGATGAGCTTAGATTTCATTTTATCCTATCCTTGATAAAGAACTTTGTACACATAAGTTTTGAAGAATAATTTCAAAAGTAGAATTGGTCATTCTTGATTACTAAATAACTTGTTGCCCAACAAACCTGTTTAAGCAGAAAAATGTCCCTTTAAAATGAACACTTTAAAAAATTTATGTTTTACCTTTAATACAGGAAAATACTATTGGTGTGTTAGTAGATGCAACAATTATAATCGAGAAAAATTTCCTTTGCAAATAAACTATACGTTGATTTTATTCCATGTGCAGTTTAGTTCCATTTTTCCATCTGTTACTGCTTAATAAGAACTTTCAGTTGTAAGTTATGGAATCATTTGCAGACCTACTGAAGCTCAAATAATAGTGTCTATGACTTCTGATATAAATACTGTAAATAGTAAATATGTTTTCTGATGTATCTATGCAAAATTTCAGTTTTATCTGGTAAAACTGTGCATTATCTGTAGAAAAAAAAATTAGTCTGCTCTTTCTAGACTAAGTCTTCTTACCTCTCTGTAGTTTAAGTTTTTTAACATGTATTCATGCTCAACTATAACTTTCCAATTAGTCTCTGACACTTCTTTTATACATATATATATCATGCGTAACTCATGGTCCAGTCTGGTTGATTTGCAGAGCAGTGCCCCAAACTTTATTTATGTTAGAAACAAAAGCATGTTTAACTGCAGCTCTGTGTATGCCTATTTGTGGTTTAACAAATGACAAAATACAGAATACTTAAAAATTTGGGCCTGGAAATGTATTTTTGTCTGGTTTATGTTTTCTTTTGCTTTCCTCACTTTTACTGATGTTAGTAACTATTTTATCTGTTTGTTATAGCTACCCAAACTATTTTCCTAAATAGGTATAGGGGATGGCCAAGCAGCTTGCAGCTTTCCATTAAGTAATGAAATCATTTATGAAATTAACTTTCCATTAATGCATCTTTGAAAACCAAATTGTGCTATTTTCTGCCACCTTTCTCCATTTACAAAAGTACAGATAATTCTCATTCTGTAAGTTCATTTCAGCCTAGCTGTTGATAACTGAATCCTGTGTCCTAGAATTTAAATACCCATTATTTTTACTATAAGCCACTATCATCTGAAACATCCACTGATTTTTTTCATTGTTTTAGCCAAACAAATGTACTTTCATGTGAAATCCACAGATATAACCACAGCTAAAAAAGTATCATTAATACATTGTCTTTAAGAATTGTTGGACAAATAAATAATTGGGAAAATGTTAACATTGCCTAGGTATTGGAGAATTTTAAGGGATTATTATTGATTTTTTTATATGTGCTCTTAATATATTTTCTATAAGTCCTTCTGTTATAGAGATACACACTGAATTATTTCCTGATGAAGTGACATAATGAAAATATCCGCAATTTGCTCCAAAATATTCCAGTGGTAATGTCGGGGTGGGACAAGGAGTGGTAGGTGTAAAAAATAGATGAACCAACATTATTCTTGAAAATCTAGGGGGTGACTACATGTAGGTTCCCAATTCTATCCGCTTTTTGTATATTTGAATTTTTCTAATAAAAATTGAAAATAACAGTAACTAATTTTCAACATCTTCTCTTTATAATCTTTCAATTGAGTCACCATCTTAAACCTGGGCTCTTTATCCATACTTTTCTAATATAAAACCTCATGCGCTGTGGATCTGGCCAGATGCCATGCTAACCTCTCACCCCATTGTCCCTTCTTCAATTACTCATTTATTACAATTATGTATTCTTATTGTGGTAGTGGTTGTTTTGCCTTAAAACGACTATTTAATAGTTAGTTACAATGCTAGATGAAAGTGTATATCACTCTATAGTTTTTTCAAAAACAAATCATGAATTATAAGAACACATTTGTACATTTGCTAATTGACAAACATACTTACACAGTTGTGTATAGTTTTTGTCTTAAAGAATTAACCGTTCTTTCATTTATTTTGGTGAAATTAATAATCAACATATAAAAAGTAATGAGAAAGCCAAAGATATAATTCTGCTCTTAAGTGTTTTCATATAATTTCAATTCCTTTTAAATAATATTCCAGGATTATGAACAATTATAACTCTGGGCTATAAAATCTAAGCAACTTTATTAAAATTCATAAATTTTCAGTCTAGGAGAATGCTGTATGCAAATATTTTTAATATAGGAGATTTTTATAGTAGCATTTCATCTAAAATTTAGCAGAGCTATTAGATCATATTTAGGATGTTAAATTGTCACAGGCATACTTGTATAAATATCAGCTGGAATAGACAGAAAGTTGGTTGTTTTAGGAAGGAATGGAGATATTTCTGTAATCCTCCTGTCCACAAAATTTACCTTTATACTGGCAGTTTTTAACCGTGATTGTAAACAGAAATAAAGGGTTGGCTTTATCACTGGATAAGTTGAATTCACTTTAGGATTAATACAGCTGAAAACTGATTGAAACATGTGTCCACGAGTTGTTCCTTCCCTCCCTCCCTCACCACCACTGCATGAGTGTCGTGTTATGGCTTTCGAATCAGCAAACAAGATAAGCAGAAAATCCAGTATAAGAAATCATTTGGCAAGTTCAAACTTCTCTCTCAAAGTCTGCTCTCAACTCCATCTACAATATTATCATTAAGGGGCATACATGTGAGACCAAGGAGGCTCCCCTCAATACTTTGTTTTCTGTCTAAGCCAGTTAACAATAATATTAATAGTTACATAGAGATAGTAGCAATAATAAGGACAATCACATTTATTCCTAGCTTCTTTTTGCCAGACACTCTGCTAAGTTCTAGGTTCATTGTCCTTGCTGTAAATAATTTTTTGCAATTTCAGATTGCAAGACTTTATCTGAATCCTTTTTTCTTGATTTATTCATAATAAATATTATTTAGATTAAAAGCCTTGAGTTGGACAATAATAAAAAAACTACCTATTTGTTTTGATTTTCTAGAACAAATAACAGTTTCCAACAAGATAATATTCTTCTTTCACATTGAATCCAAAACTTAAGCCAAAACATTTTGAGAGTTAAAGCTTTCTTTAATAATTTCTTTAAATTTGTATGTCATATACAAGGTACGATTTATAGTCACGACCTCAGATGTGCAAATTATATAAATCTCTATTTCTCTGTATCTTAACCAAGCTCATGACCCTCCATTTTTACATAATCCTGTTACTTTAAGGTACTCTCAGCCACTTCCAGATTAAATTTTCCTTTTCAAAATATTTCCTTTTCCAATGTTTCATCCCATGTCTCCATTCAGGGAGGGTGGGAGGAGCTATCTTGTCCATCGCCATGCTCAGACTTCCTCTGATTTGCACAATTCCCATAGAGGCATTCCTTATTGGCACCCAATCCTCTTGCATCCATGCCCTCCAATCACCAAGGTCATTAACTCTCTTTTCTTTAAATCCTAACCCAATCCCCTATAGAATCATTGTCATACACTCAGCTACTTCTATGGCCTTTCCCCATCTCATGAGAGGCCTAGAACCTTTAATATAATCTCCCTCGTATTACCCTAAATCTAAGGGATTTTGTCTGGTGACCTAAGGCCAATCTAAAAAAAGTAAAAAAGAAATGCAAAAAAGTAAAAAGAAACAGGTAAAGTTAATTTTAATAATATGTTGTATTTACCTCATATATTCAAATACAGTCATTCATCACTTAACCATGGGGATACATTCCAAAATATGTATCATTAGGTGATTTTGTTGTTGTATGAAGATCATAGAGTGTACTTACACAAACCTAGATGGTGTAGCTGACTGCATACCTAAGCTTTCTGGTATAGCCTATTGCTCCTAGGCTACAAACCCATACAGCATGTTACTGTACAGAATACTCTAGGCAATTGTAACACAATGGTAAGTATTTGTGTACATAATTATATCTAAACATAGAAAAGGTACAGTAAAAATATACTATTATAATCTTATGGGATCACCATCGTAATGGTACATTGTTGTTCAGTCCATTGTTGATTGAAATGTCATTATGTGATGCAAAAGTGTACTAATAGAAAATCTGTATTAATTTTGAAAAAAAAGTTCCAAATCCAATAGAAACTTTATGAAATCCCAAAGAAAATTTATTTTTAATGTACTTTTATTCCAGCTCTAAGAATGACTTTTATTTTAAAAAAAGAATGATTTTTATATAGCTTTAGAAACTTCATTAAAAACTTCATGCTTTGGTTATTATCAGAATCTCCAGGTCTAACCATTACTATGTATGTTTTTCACAGAATTATGCCTTCTATCTACCACCCACCAAAAAAAATCAAAAAAAAATTCCGTAACATCATCTTGAGGAAGTACAGACTACTCATAAGCGGATGGAGGTAAGATCTCAATAGATCATATCCTGAGGGCACTGTGTTAGGAGTAACATTTAAAAGTAATATTTATAAAAATTGTGATAACATTACCTTGTGGTGTTTGACTAGTATCCTGTATATCCCACCACCTTAAACTTTTTGAGAAGTAAATAAGTAATTTTTATTTTTAATTGTATTTATTTAGACTCACTTGATTTTTTTACAGTTCTATTTATGCTAAATCTGAATATTATTAGAAAACTTCTCAGGCTAATACTAGATATCAAGCTAGTATTGAACAAGATATCATTTTACTATAACTAGTTAATAGGATGAACAGAACACCAACAAAAGCAACTTTCCTTTTCTCTTTTGTAAGGTGTAGTAAGATTCATCTCTAATCTCCCCATTAATATGACTACCACTGCCACCATGCATACAATGAACCACCTGTGTTAATGGACCAAGATCTCAAATATGCTACTCATCCTAAATACAATGTACTTCTTTGTCCAATAAAAGATCAGAGCATCATGCTATGGATTGAACGTTAATAGTAATGCTATCCTACCAACACGTGTAATCACTTAATATTTCACCTTATTCTGACTGGGGTCTGAACAGCTTTACTGAGTGATCAAGTTTCTCTATGCCTTGGCCTTAAATGTTAAAAAAAAGGAAGAAGAAGAAGATGGTGAAATGTCACACACCCAAAGCATTTTAAAATGACGATAATAGTCCTCTATAAACTGGATAATTTTATAAGTGAAAGGCTCTATATTATAAAATTTAAGACATTGTTATCTAAAGAATTTTTAGAAATTTGCTGTTATATCCCATAGACCATATAAGTTAACATGATATGTTCAAGATTTTTTAAGCTTATTTGGAATAATTCAGCTGTATCTGGTGGAGAGGTCTTAAAAGAGTTTCAAACTCTAGATTACTACGTGATTGGTGAATTAAAAGAAAAAGTGTTTTCACGTTTATATTTTTGCCTTTTCATAGTTTCTTTTTTCTGTCACTTTGTGCTTTCTGATAGAATGCAGAATGGAAAGAAAATGTCCATGAATCATAAGCACTATGTTTTACCCATACCATTAACTAGTTGTCAAACTTGTGATAAGCCTATTAACTTCTTTCAGCCTCATTTTTCCTCGTGTTTTATTTAAGATGTTAGTAATATACATAGTCCTTTCCTTTTTAAATATAATATGTTTGGTATCTTTGAGCTGCTGAGTGAAAGTAAAGGACCATATTGAAGGAATAGCCATCAGATTCAGATAGTTCCTGAACCTGGTATCTAGGTCACAGGAACAGATAAATAATAATAGTGAACTTGATTTGTTAGTTGACTGAGCTGAATGCCAGATACATCTCAGTGTAATGTTCCCCAGAACTGGATATCCCCAGAAATAATGATGGGATTCAGAAGATCCTTGAACATTTATTTTGGATACAGCAACAGATGCTATATTTTAATAAACACTATCGTTTCATATAATAGACATTATGAAAGGCTTATTTGAAGTGAATTAGTTTGAATTACATGCTTTTCACACACTTGGCCAATTTTTTTCAGCTATAAATCTTGACAAAAACGTGTATTACCTGTTCAAATTTGTGTTGATGAAGCTTGTCTCTTTAATTTTAAAGGAAAAAATTCCCACCCCACCCCCTAACTAGAATAACATCCAAAAAAGCAACGTCAAAGGAGATTAGGAAAAGCCGTAGTGGTAATAATACTAGTTTGGGCTAAAGTAAAACAGTGGGAATCTGTACATCTTACTTAGGTGAGAATTAGATTGGATAGAGCTTGATAAACAGGCTTTATGTAAGAGCTTACATAGAACTTACATGTGTCAGGCACTGTTCTAAGCATTTTGCGTATATATAACCAATTAATTCTCACACTTAATAAGGTAGGTTGGACTAATGTCCCCCATGAGGCACAGAAGTACATAAAGGTGAAGAAGCTTACTCCAAAAACGTATACTTTTATAGGTTACTCACCCCAAAACTACTACAGCTATCCATTCTGTTTTTTCCATTTTTTCTCTTATATTCCTATAGTAGCTGCTTACTTCTTATTTATTAAAAAATTTTTGAAAATCATCGTATATTAATATCTCCATATTTTGCATATGTATTTTTCTTAGAGTTTCAGAGCAATTTTCCATTGAGTCACAAGTCATTGTTGCATTGCAATCCTATGGATTGAAGTCATTTTAATGAACCTCAATTTCTACCTTCTGAAATGGACATCACATTTACAAGAATTTATGGAAAGAATCAGACTGGTGTAGAATGCCGTAATTAGGTGTATAATAAGAGCATCACAATTTGCAATGCATCCTACAGAGGAATAGTCGCCTACTATGATTTAACTAGGATTGGGCAAATGTGCAGCCCTCAGTGCCATTTATGAATTAATCAGGTGCACAAGCACCTCTTAGGAGCCTTCACACCGAGTGAGGAAATCTCCTAAGGGACATCATATTAAAACAGCCCTACAAAACTCATTAGTAGAAACTACATCTTCCTATTTTTAATTTAAATATATAATAGAAAAAGAAACAACCTCTTCCAATCTATCACTGGACTTGAATTAGGGTCATTGTAATGCAGGAATACTAAAGTTTTTTTGTTTAGTTTCTGAATAAATGCATATTTTATATCCATGCGATTCCAGAACTGAAAGAAATGTGGGGGAAAAAAAGCACTTAAAAATAGCTAATAATGTATATAAAACACATATACCTCACAAACTTTCAAATAGAACCACACATGAATGCTTTATTTCCTCCTAAAGGTAGAAAATATAGTGGTTAAAATGATCCCCTTGCTTAATTCAGGCCAATGCCAATGTCATACGACTTTTAACTGTCAGCACAACTGAAACAAAAATTAGGCAAAGTTGTAAAAAGTCACTATTTTTTTAACCTATTACAGAAATACTTTTTAATGCTTTCAGGCAGAGCAAGTAATATAAAATTTCCAATACTGACTTCAACTTGAGACAAGGATACACTTTAAGAGTTATTATCACTCTGCAAAGTGTGCTAAGTCTGACATTCATGATGTCTTCGTTATTAAATAGATACTGGTATGTACTGATTTTCTTATAAAACTTAATAATGATAATGACCTTTCCTTTAGGAACTGGGTTTCCATGCTGAAAACAGAGGTAGATATATAGAATTTGATGCCAGACACGGACTGCAGCAGACTGTTGAATTTTTATAGAGAGAGAAGTTGAAATACATTTTTCACCTTGGACTTTGAACATTGGTGTGCCATCATGGCAATCAAATGTATATATTTCAGTTTATAGTGAATATAATTAGTGTTACACTCAATTTATTACCTGATTCATTGTCCTTATGCCCCATTGCATCATTCCACTGCAGTGATTTGCACACCAGAGAATCCTATTAAAGGAAGAGCGGCTGATGGTACACGTTTCTTTTCATGTCACTTTGCTCTATTTGAAAAGCAGTATTGAGCAAAATTTTTATGACCACACAGAGGCTAGTAGCTTGTAGATATGATGCCATGATACTTAACCTTATTCACAACCCAAGATTAAGGCTTATTTCAATATGATGTAACTGATGATTCAATAGTCCAATTATTAATAGCATCATTTTATTTTTTTCCAACTTCAGAAATTAGGATAATTAAAAACTAATCATATCAGTAAAAATTTCACTTGATTTTAAATGTGTGAAGTAGTTATTAATGGTCTCATATATTGTGGGCCCTAAGATAGTAAATTGTTTTGTGATACATTAAATTGTATGTTGATCAAGACACAAAGAAGGGAAATTAGTGATACAGTAATTATATTTGTACATATCAAGAATAGAAAAATTTAACAGCCTGCTTACATTCAAAAACACTTTCTAAGTATTCTAAAGTTTACATTCTTCCTCTAAGCCTGTGCTACATAACTAATAGGTTACCTTAATTGTAATCATTCGTACAAGCTGATTTTTATATAATCAGCAATCGAAACACGCATCCAAGCATCGAATGTTAAAGACTTTAAAAAGGATATGAAAATTGATCTCAACTAGATTTGTGTTCAACTCAAATCTTGGCTCTTATTTGCTACCTATGTTAATTTACTTAAACTTTTGAAGTCTCTGTTCCCTTAAATAAAATGTTTTGAGCCCTAGTAGTGTTTTTGTGTAGGCATTGTGTATAGCATAAAATGCTGTGCTGATAAAAACCATAATTTGAATGTTCATCTCTTTCCTGGATACTGGGCTCATCCTCCATTACTGTGAAATCCACACTAAAATATATTTAAACATATTTTTAACATTGTGTTAACTCAATGTTAATTGATGTGCAAGGGGAGAACCTATTCAGTTGACAAGCAAATAAGTTAAAAATTATTTTTCCTTTCATATGAGCCATAGTGATAGATTGAGAGAGAGAGACATTTAACTGTAAGAATATTGTCAAGAGACATGTCTCTAAAGTGAGACATTGGGACCATGTAGAAAGCAAGAGTAAAGTTATGTTTTCATCTTGCCCCATACGGGCCCAACCACGTGGGCTTTGAGAGTGTGATGGGAGCGAGTGTGACATGGACAAGGATCTTGGCTTTTATTATTTGCCGAAGACCGATAAACTGTGCTACTTCGAAAGTGAAACTTTTGCCAACTCTTAGCTCAGTTACCTCACTTATAAAAAGGCTAAAATCAAAATCAGGTATTTTAAACATTCCTCCTTAGAACCTCAGGATTCCATGGCATAATTCAGAGGCCTCTGAGAGGCGTAACCAAGCGCCTGGGCAAGGATCCAGGCCTTCTGCCCCACTTTAATCACATCAATTTGTTTTCTATTTTGAGATTCCCCATATGATTTCATTTGGAAAAAAATTGGGGAGTGGTAATGCTGTTAAAAAACAAAACCACTGTTTCTATATGATCTCTGAGTTTCCTTCATAGTTTTTAAATGTCATACATTTATTTTTAACATTGGAATAACCATCTCTTATTTGAAGCATTATAAATATTCTCACCTGGTTATTTATTTACTTAAACACCCACATGATGACTCATAGGTGCCTGGTTCTGTTTTGATGACTTTATAAACAATTAACACATTTACTTCTCATAACAATCTTGTAAAGCAGACACTATACAATGATCTCTATTTTGCAAATAAGGAAACAGGCACAAAGAGACTAAATCACCTGTCCAACATCACAGGGATGGTAACTGGTAGACCTGGGCCTTGAATGTGCTTCTGGCTCTAGAATCCATGTGCTCAATCCCCGTACTCTTCTACCTCTAAATTCGGATGTATTTGTGATACATTAGTGATACAAATATAGATTACTGATTAATATTCCTTTACAAGTCTTTAATGATTACCAAAAAAATAAGAACTTTTTATCTCTTCCCAACAGTGGTAAAATTTAACTTCTAATATAAAACAATGTAACAAGGCTTTGTAGAATTGTAGAAATATATATATTTGAATAACTTTTAGAGAAGATTTCTACTTTAAGCATAGATTATAAACTGTTGTTACCAACCACAAACTATTTTTGGTAATTAACTCAAAACACTTTGCGTTAGCACAGACCATGAGATTCAGTGGTAATAAGAAATGAAGTAATGTTATTTATTCTTATTGTAATTTTTCAATCCAAAATTTACCACATTTGATTCTTAAGGCATTTTATAGGATATGCAAATGATTTGTAGGTGGGTCTTTTATATACAAATACAGAGAAGTAGGTGAATACAAAATGATGAACAATTCCCTTACTAGTAAAATTTTGTCTCTTGGCTATTTGTTTGCTAATGGATGGATATAAAAAATGTAGGATTCTCATGAAACGCATGTTTTCCAAATTTTCCAAAAATGTAAAAGATTATATTTTGGGGAGTATTGGCATATTGCTTAAAAATAGGTTTTAGGTTTTACCACTCTCAATCTTTAGTAATTATAAAATAGAAAAATACCTAATTCCATTGTTTTAAAATAACTAAAAATGAACTATGGAAACCTTATTTTGAGAGGCCTTTTAAATTTTTTTATTTTTAATTTTATAGATACATAATACATATTTATGGGGTGCATGTGATATTTTGATATAAATGTATAATATGTAATGATCAAATCTGGGTAATAAGGATATTCATCATCTCAAATATTTATCATTTCTTTGTGTTGGGAACATTCTAAACCTTTAAGAAGCCTTTTAAAATTGTGACTCTGTTAGGAGACATGATATTCTTTAGCAGATATTGAAAATGCCAGTGATTTTTAACAATAGAGGTTCCCTTACTTGTGATATTAATGCATGTTAGGAGAATATACTCACATAGTGTGTTCTCTACCACTGTTTTGACCACTTGTAACTTTTCTGACAAATTGTGACAAATCTTAGATTGTGCCCAATTGTGTAATCTTAGAATTTTAGGATTAATAAATTTATTATACATTCATTTTTTAGGAAACTTTTAATTCATAAAAGATATTGGGTTTGAAGAAGTGAGGAAAATAGATAAACTCTCACTTATTTTGAGGTTTGGTAGAGTAACTCTCGATTATTTAGGATTATCTTCATTAATGGACATAGTAATATGGGAAGGAGGGCTGAACAGCTCCAGTAAGTAAGTTAAGAGAAATTTTTAAATATTGGTTATGACTAGATGTTCACTATTGATTATTTAACTATCCATACTATGCTTGCTTTGCATTACTAAATAATAGCAAGGTTTTTTATGATATCATCCGTATTTGGTGATTATTCACACAATAATGTAGAGGTAGAAGATCTAAAAAGGCTTCATGTTAACATACATTTTATAATTTTCTTACACTGTTATCATAAGTTGTCAAGCCTTATTTAATTATTCTGACATTTCAGAAAACCCTTTTACTTCATCTTCACAAAGAACATTTTTAACATACCACACATTTAACAAATCATCTTAATAAGGAGAACACATATTATCAAAGCATTCAACAATAATGTTATATTTTAAAGTCTCTTCTGAAAAGATAGCTTCTTATCTCTAGATCTGTCTGCCAAGATTACTTGTTTCAATCATTTACTTATTCATTAATTCTTTTACTCATTTCCCATCTTTTCCCTAAGAGGTTTCAAGAAACCTCAAAAAGGATAAATCAAACAAAAATAATATAGTAGAAATAAAAGGAGGAAACCAGGGCTAAAAATAGGAGAGCAAACATTCCAATACTGAGGATTAACATTGCTGCTGTAGCTGAGCATAAAAACTACACTAAGTTTCCTGGCAGGCAAGGTAAAAAGTACAAAGCAGCAAGTTACAAATCTCTCAGAGAAAAGAAAACATACCATTTGCTCTTGAGAAACAGTTTTTTCTATTACTAACCTTGGAAAGAAATGATTCACATAAGGCAGTCTTTTGCAAATTGTAGGTCTACTCATTAAATAACTTCAAAGGCTTCTGACCAGAATTTTAAAAATTGCAATACAATGCAGTCAATTTTGTTATTCAGGTAGTTGTGTTCTATAAACTTCCTGCAAATGCTGAATTAGTGAATACTGAATCATCACTCCTGGGGGACATACGGGATTCATACCTGCAAGCCTTTGACCACATTTCTTAAACCAACCAATACATAACTTTGTTTTATGTGTTTTTCTATTTAAAGATATTTAACATAAACTGCTGATTCACTACCATTGGACTCACGGCCAACAGTATCATAGAGTCATGCCTGAATGAAGTTTAACACACGTATTAATATTTTCTCTGTAATGCATGTTACAGCCTTCTTACATTTAGGGACACAAAATAGTACTTTAGCCCTCTGTTTGCGAGCCATCGTAAGCAGCAAAATCACCAATGAAAAGCACAAGAGTGTGAAAAACTTTTATAGTATGAGAGCTAAAACAAGAAGACAGATCATCACTTTGTTCACCTCGCCTGGTATGTGCCTGTCAGGTGACTCAAATTTTTCACTGCTCTGCACATGAACTTGTCCACACATGACTATGAAAGTGTCACGAGGATTGACTTAGGGCCTACAAACAAATTTCAGGGATTAGGCAAATTGCAAATACAGAATCCACTAATAATAGGAATCAACTGAATATTGGAAAAGAATGGGAAGGAATAAATAGAAAAAACATATTAGAGCCCATCCCAGGTAGTAAGGATAGATATCCTTTCATGAAAGATTTTTCAGTGATAATATAGAGATAGATATTGATACAGATTTATGTATAAATATCCACATTTATAAATATACACAGCAATTTGCAATGAAAATTTTATTTCTTACTTTGCTTTATGTTTGGAAATCATTTGTATAGAGGACATTCAGTGGTATGATAAACAGTTTAATAGCAAACTCTGAAATTTAATTGGCTAGATTTTTGGGGGGCGGGGCGACTTAAAAAAATCCATTAGGAAACATTTCAAGAATCCCTAGGAGAATAAATAAAGACCTCTTCTAGGGCACCGACAGTGGAAAAGAAAAAGAAGAAGGCAGATGTGAGATTCTACGGCTGAGACAGAAATATTCTTGTTGACAGATTGTGAGTGCTGGAGTGGAGAAATAGTGAAAAAGAGATAGTGATAATTTATTAATAGAAAGGGAAATCCAAACCACATGAGAATTGTGGTGCCACTTTTGAAGAAAGGAAACACATTAGTAAGTGCAAGGTTTTTTATTTTTGTTTTGTTTTTTGGGAAAAGATATTGAGAAAAGCAAGAAATGAAACAGAAAGTTAAGACAAAGCTAAATTAATATAGCTAAAATGATTTAGTTTCTTTCACTCATCCTTAAAATAAAAATTGAACAATAAATAACATAATTTAAAATATTTTAATGGAAAACTTTATCACAATGTTTCATACAGACCCAAAGAAATGTTAGCTACCCATAAAGTGGTGCACCAACCATGTCAAGAATCATTCCCTGGAGAAAGAAGGAGAAAAAGAGAGAGATTGACTATATCACAAAAAGAAAAAAAAAAAAAAGTCAGGATTTAAATGAATGAAATGAATGGAATGAAAATATTATCTCTCTTTTTTAGCTCAGAAGATGTGAAGTGTCATGAGGAATGTTGAGAAAACTGTGGAAATAAAATGGGGATCACCAGGGGCAATGAAGATGAGTTATGGGGAGGTACCAATGAATCACCCATGTATTTGAGGTTGAATAACAGATGCCTTTCTCAGTACCCCAAAACATTTTCTTAAGACTTTCAGAAATTATAAACCTTCAGTGTAAGAAATTCTTTCCTAATCAACGAATTTATTTTTTAATTAATTTTACTTTTATAGCTGTGTAATAGATGTATGTATTCTTAGGACAAATGGGATAATTTAATATATTTATATAATTTGTCAAGATCAGATCAATGTAATTAGGGTATCCAATGCCTTTATTTGTTTTTTCTTTTTTTTTTTTATTGTTTGTTATTAT